>JAQBSW010001279.1:0-140999 GCA_029291075.1 Eudiplozoon nipponicum | reverse complement strand
GAACTTATTTTGACATGGAATCCACCAAGGATTTCCTTGTCAAAATATTCGGTTATGCTTTAGTTACAGAACTAAATTTATTGCAGATAAATTAGTTCATAAATAATTTAATGGAGATGTTCGAAACAAAACTATTGGAATTCAGCCTGTGTTAGTTAAGACTAAGATCAGGTTATTTTGATAAAGCCAGTTTCGCAATTTTTTAATTTTAAAAGCAACATTCGTTGTGTCTGTTTCAGAAAACGGAATTCTATTCTAATTTTTACAGCTCTTTTAATTGGACGACAATTTGTTAAAGCCTGGCGTTTCCTGTCTTTTGCAGTATCTTCGTAAATTGGCGTGCTTATTTTAAAAATAGTTTTATTTAACAAACTACATGACCTGAAGAATAAGTCTTCTATACAACGCATAACTGAAGTCAACAACTATCAAGCTTTTGCAAACACAAATATCACAACAAAAATAATGTGTTTAATAATTTGCTTAAACGTAAACCTTTACAATATCCATAGTTTTAAATTCAACTCGTCATCAAATTTAATACCAAGACAAGTATTCTCTGAAGTATATGATATATATATATATATATATATATATATATATATATATATATATAAATATATATATATATATATATATATATATATTATATATAGATTGCCAGTACGACCTAAACAATGCTAAAGTTAGTAACAAAAATTCGAAAAATAGGCCACTTTCGTTCTCATTTGGTACTCATCAGGTTCTTGCCAGTATTTTCCGTAATAGTAAATCATTTGCGTCGAAAAACTGCGCTTATCCACTTCACCTATAATACCATGTACTTCCCTCAGTTCTCAGTTATATAACACCTTAGTGTAGATAGTCATTTCTTCAGTCAAAGCCTATCTGGCATCACTTCGACCTGGAGCTGTATATTTTGTGACTTCTGATTTGTCATCTTTATGAGTGCGACACCAAGAAGGATACTGATATATATATATATATATATATATATCTATATATCTATATATATATATATATATATATATATATATATATATATATATATATAGTAAGAAAGGAAAGGGAGAAGACGAAGACAAAGATTGTTCCGACGTCGTGAAAAGCACAAATATGTTAACTGTTTTAACTCCATTAGCTTGGCAATAAAATAAATATATCGAAAGCGAAAAATTAAACAAAAACATTATGAGCAACTATCCATTTCGAATGTGTCATATTGCGGCCCTGATCTCGAATCGTGACAAACATAACCTCGTTCAATTAAATTGGAACTATTTAACCAATTTCAACAACATTGAAGTCGTTACATAGAGTCTCACGCTAGAAGAAAACAGCGTTTCTTATATGCTTCGACATACCTATTTAAAACTTGCTGTTTAGTTCTACAGTAAATGATATCTATAAAGGTATACGACATGCGTGTCTAACGGAAGACCCCATTGAATTTTCTTACTTGGCTTTTAATAGCAACCAGTTTTGCCTCAATAATCTGCTATCAACTAAATAGCCGAAGTTCATACACTAAGAGTTCGCAATTGAATTTTAGCAGCAACCAACTTTACCTCAATAATCCACTAGCAAGGCGCTTCAGTGTCACGCCTTTTCTGGTTGATAACATTCTGAGTGGCTATGATGTATTATTGCTGTGTAAAAAAGCCTTTAAAGTTGCCATACCCTCTTAATTACTTTACTGTTTTGATTGGTAGAAAATTTCACATTGTACGGCACTTTTTATACAAATTACTGTTTGTGATTTGTGTAGTTGATTACCTGTGTATCTGAAAATGCTTTTTATAGAAAATGCCGTCAACTTTAAAATAAACTCTTACCTGTGCATGCATTTCATTACAGGGCTCTTATAGTGCGTCTTCTGCGTCGCCCAATGCAGCAATGATTCATGAAATCGAAAACTGTGATGCTCGATTTTGGATCAGCCAATGTGTCGGTAGCTTTTTAGCCGGCGAGGAGGATGAAAAACTACAAAGTTTGCCAACCTGCACTGACCAGATGAAGAGTTCTGACGCGACATCTTCCAATGGACACGTTCAGTTGACGAATAATCGTGGTGATCAGGCAACGACAACATGGCAAAATCGACGAGCTCGTACATTTCCAGCACCAGAGAGTAGATCGTACACGAGTGGGGCACAGTTAACCGGCAGCGAAATAACTGCAAACTTACCGGAGTTATCGCATGACTGGCTGCAGAACAAAGCCGACCAGCTAGAGGTAGATTGCAGGATTTGGTTTAATTAAGAAAATAAGAAATTGGTCACCACAATAATAGTAAAAAATATTCTTTAGAACAGGTTTTTACCTGTTTAATACAATTTAAATATATGTGCAAAATGAAACGGAAGATTATTTTTATTAATTTTGACCAAATTTAAGATAACAAATTTAATCCATCTTCTCGGAGAAGGTTTCAACCTCATTGAATTCTAAACTAATATGTGTCTCTTTGAAGCACAAACAGCCGATTGGCGTTTTTACTATAGTTAAAAGAGAATGAGATGCGAGAATCCCTTGAAATCGATAATAAGCCATGTCTTTAAACAAAAAGCTCACGAGTTCGTGTTCCGTCTGTATCCATACTGGCTGTAATTGTCTTGATTTCTGTTGAGGACGAATTTTTTGAGTGGTGTATATATATAGTATATAGTATATAGTATATATAGTATAGTATAGTATATATATAGTAACAAATTAGTTCACATAGGATCAAAATGATAAACCAAAGTCAGCATGAACGAAAATAATAATCTCATGTACACATTCGCTTCGTGCTTACTGGCAACTCATCAGTAGAAGCCGATAATACGCCCAAAGTCAACTGTGTAGGACAGTTGAACTGTACACATTTCTTGATCAACTATATTTTGCCATAGATTGTAGTTCCGGCTCCTCCTGATGAGTCGCCAGCAAGTATGAAGCGCATGTGTAAAGGCGATTATACCTTTCGTTCATGCTGATTTTAGTTTATCATTCTGGTCCTATTTGAACTAATTTGCTACTAGGTACCAACACCTAATGCACAGTTAAAAACATATATTAGTGCGCAGAAACAAAAAAATTATAAAAATATAATATCAATTATATTTAATAAAACGATGCATTATTCTAATTTGCATTGTGTATTTAACGCTTTGAACCGCGGGATTTTTTCCAATTGGCATGGCGGTAGCTGAAATATGTAAACAGGTAACTAGTCCTATTTCAGATTTAGTCAAATTCCTGCTCTGCCATCTCTTTTATTGAACACTGAATTTTCGGCAGTCAAATTTGTCTATCATCGTCCGGAAATTATTCTTTTAAATTTCTTTCCTAGCACACAATTATGTAAATAACGTAAAATGTTGGTTTTGTCATTAAAATGCCTCTCGAAGTTTCGAAACAAAACAGGAAGGCTGAAAACATGTTTCATGAAAGACGATTGTATTTTACATTTGTGTGGTCAGTGCTTTCTATTTGGACAGGTACCATTGCAAAACGTTTTGCGGGTTGTTTCGGTCACCTTTGACGAAAGCAGCCGGTATGGGCTGTGGACACATTCACGCACGAAACAATTACAGTTTTCGCAACACACACATATATAGACTATACAATTAAACATTAATTGATTGCGCGGGTGGTGGTAACAATTCTTTAAATCAAGTTTGCCAGCTTCTAATAAACACCAATCCCATTGTATTTAACCAGTCGTCGAACAACATAGCAAAACTACCGCCAGTGCGTGCGACTGGCGGTAATTTTGCTATGTTGTTCGACGACTGGTTAAATACAATGGGATTGGTGTTTATTACAAGCTCGCAAACTTGATTTAAAGAAACATTTGCAGTGTTTGAATACTGTGAAATCCGCAAAATAGTTTGCAATAACAGTAATATAAACATTGTTTTATAAACTAAGTTTATCTTAAAATGGTAAATAACTACGCCGCTATTGTGTTGAACATATTTACTCTTGAACATCACTTAATTAATAATTGAATCCATCAAATTAATTCTTTAAAGAAAATATTGTCATTTTGGATATTGTTTGTGGCAGATAACTAATATATGTGGATCTCACACAAATATATAGCGGGTAAAGGGCGTAATACCGGCTCCTACTGATGAATCGTCACTAAGCACGAACTCAATGTGCACGAGATTATACTTTCAATTCATGCCGTATTCGGTATATCCTTCTGGTCATAAATGAACTAATTTGTTACTATGTGCGCAGCTCCTAATACACAATTGTGTTACTTTTTCTTATGTCATTAAAAAAGCGCCTTTCCAAAGCATTGAGTGGCCATGAAAGACGCGTGCTCTCTCTATTTGAGACCAGCGATCGACTTCAATTGAACCTTGCGAAAGATCGTTTGATTGCAGGGAAAGATGCTTACAACAGTGGTGAGATGGGTGTGGCGTTTGACGGTGTTAAGCATCGTATCAATGTATCGCTGCAGCTCGCTCGAGAAGCAATACTTCGAAGGCGAAATCATCTGCGAGTGTGGAATGAGAACTTAACCAGACTAGAAGATGCAATTCTGAGTGCCGAAACTGTTGTACACAACATGGTGTGCCAAAAGATTATGCCTAATATCGGTGTAGATCAGCAGCATGACAGCAAACAAATAGACCACTCCTTCGAAAGGCTTATCGGAATGTTGCCTAACACTCCTGATGAAGAAAAAGTGAGTTGAAAATGAAATGAATTTGCTGTACTAATCTCATTATCGTTTTTATATCGAAAATTTTTTCTTCCTCGTGTATATGCTAATCGTTTAATTGTGTGCAAATTATAATTCATAACAAAACAACGTTTTCTTTGGGAATTTAAATTTATGCGGAAAAATACAGATCTATTTCGTAACAAAGACCAATGATAAATTAAGCTACATTAATGTCTGTTATGAAGCATAAATTTGATGTTTTTGCGTCAGACACGTTCGAGAATTTATTCTGCAAAGAAGTATTCGAATTTGACAAATCACTTATACACTTAAATCTTCAGCTTTCGATTATAAATTTAAATAAATACATTTAATAACGAATAAGAGCAGTATTTGAGTATAAATAAATGCTTCCAGTATAAAATAAGCATTGCATTATGTGTAAAATGCAATTCGCCCTGCAGACTGATTTTGTCGTTAGTGGATATCCCTCAAGAACTGTTCAGAACATGCCGCGAACGGAACTCGAACCCGGGATAATTTTCTTCGGAGTCTGGGACACTTTATTCTGAATCATACTTGTATAATGACAGGTAGTAGGTGGTTAATTAGAAATTGAGGTATTAAAAGGGTCCACATTGGTACCGCATTCAGGAAAAGAGAGCTAAAAAGCATAAGTTGGCATGTGAATTTAAATATCGCGTTATGTGCGGGACATGTGATGCAGTTGACAGTGACTCTGATTCCAAAGCAAATATGTTTTTGTTCTCCCCCTGCATGCCGCCATATCTGGACAGTACACAAATCGTTCCCAATAAGGACTAAGCCGGTCTACTGGATGAACTGTCTTTGTTATTTAATGCAATGTTCAATTTATGCTGACATTAAATACTCAATATTTAGTACTGCAAATAGTCTATAAATGGTGTCGAATATATAATAACATACGTTATGCAGCTTTTTGAATTTCAAATTTTAAGAGATTCCATATAGATACCACCTGATGGTAAGGCTAACCACAAAACATAAGTTGGCATGACTTAGAGTGAATAGAGTTCAAGACTCCGATGCAAATGTGCCACTTTTCGATAACTGACAGCGGTAAATTCTAAACAGTCCTTAACGACGTGCTGCGAATAACAAGACCGGTCTAATTGGTCAATTTCCTTTGGTACCTGATGCAATGTTTAGTTTACGTAGGACCTAACACAGACTGTGGATCATTTGCATCGGTGTCTGTAACTCTACCCACTGAGCCCTGAGTCAGCATATTACACGCAAATATCAAATTATGTTTTCTCGTTAGCCTTATCTTCATGTGGAACTAAAATGTAATTTCTTTAATCCTCAAGTTTTAACAAACCACCCTCCATTTATCATTAGAAAATGGACAACATGATCTTTGGGGAAGTTTTGATGATTTGTAGACTAATGATACGCTTTTTATTATATGTATATTGTCAGTGAATTCTAGTTACAAATTCAGGTCTGAAGGGATTCAAATTAGATTTCACCTGAATGTAAGGCCGAACAGGAAGACGTAAGTAGCTATATTACTTCAAAATGCGTGTAGTATACGACACGTGTGACGCAGTGGACTTCGTACCAGACTGAAGCAAGTGTCTCCCGGTTAGGGTCTCTACCGTGGAACAGTCTGGACAATACTTTAAAAATTCACAATGAAGACAAAACCGGTGTGATTGATGGATTTCCTTTGTTGCCTGATGCAATGTTGAGGTTATGCTGACAATCCTTCCATTAGTCTTCGATTAAATGATTACAATTTTGTATTAGGTGTTGCTCACCTAGTAATTCTCAATGTTGAAGTGTAGCATATCTAATAATCCATTTTGTTGATAAAATGTACCGACTCAGCAGACATAGTATTTTTTTCGTCAATTATAGTGTTGTTATTTGGATCTGACATAATAGCCATAGTGTTGGTACCATTTACAGACTTAGTATTTATAGTAAATATGGCGAGTTGGTTTTGAAGTCCCGTTGTCGAAGACTTTATATGAAGTAAGCTTCACTATTGCAGGTTAACACATTCATATGGAAGATTGTACCATCCTATATTCCCACATTCATCACCTAAATATAAAGTGAGTACAGAGCGTAATACTGACTCTAACTGACGAGTCACCTGTAAGCACGAAACGTATGAGCGTGTGAGAATATACCTTCCGTTCATGCTGACTTTGGTTTATCCTCCTCGTCATATTTGAAATAATTTTTTGCTAGATGCGTAACAGCTAATTCACAAATAAAGAAGTATATATTGATTTATTTTTTGGTTTATTCATCTAAAGCTTTAATGAGTCAGTATATTAGAAGACTGCGACAGTCTATCCGCATATCTAGCCTTTTATTTAATTTACCGCACCATTCATTCTTAATCAAAACTACTAGTTCGATTTAATTACTTGATTTGTAGTTCATAAGAATAATCCCGTAGTTGTCGAACTGCAGAACTAGTATGCATACGGCAACTCTTAGTGTAAATCGTTTGTGCGATACTACTGATGCTAATTTGAATAAGCAATTTTGTTTTCAGGTCTAACATTTATTTAGATCCCTTCGTGGCACAACGCATTCATGTTGCGATATATCGTTTACTAGTTTTATTTGGTTTCCTTCACGTTGTGTAGATCCTGTATAGTTTTTTTAATCTTGCTTTAATCCTGTTACATATGTAGTATTTGTCTGTCGGGCTTTAAATTTAATATTTAATAAAGCATCAAAATTAACTTATCGTTTATCTTTGTCGTACTTTTCTTTAACTAATTAAATTAATATAAGGTATTCAGTTGCGATTTGGTCCAAACATTTCAAGTTCTATGACAGTTAACACTATTAGGATTTCGACAACATTTGTAAAATAAAGTGAATATTTGCTAGCAACGCTGCTATTATTTTCACGATTTTAAATTTTCTTTCCCAAACGTATGGAAAACGCTAAGGTAACCTTGCGTGCAACTGACCTAATGAAATTAAGGCTAATGAATAATCAATCTTTCTGTTTCTTCGTTTCCAGTTGAGTCCAATTCCCAATGGAGTTAAGGGTTATGCGTTCAATGTGATCGAATTTAATAGAAAAATAAATAAATGTTTATCTATATTGAATTATGAATAAAGCTAATGTTGATATTAATGCTAACTCAGCTCATCAGGTAAATTTGACCCGTATTATGGCTAACCACTTATTTAAGCATTCTGTTGTAAGACTACTGTTTGCTTATTGTTTCCTATTCAAACGTATGATGATATTCATTTGCACAACATGTTTAATGCGGTAAATTTTATTTAACATATTTAACATGCATATTTTTGTTGTGTAAGATTGAATTATAAAACTAAACAGTTTGACAAATGATTTGTTGCTGATTCATTTAATAAGAGATAAATTTTTTGACGTCTGTTTTTTTAAAAATCCTTAAATATAGACGAGTTGTCTGCAAGATAATTTATGGTAATTACCAGATTTATTCCACGAAGATACGTTGACAGCCTTGCGCAAGTAATACGATTAAACATGATTTGACAAAAGTTAATAAAATATTCTTTAGTTATCCTTACTTTTTAAAACTTAGTCATGTTGACTGCGTGTCTTTGTTTTTTTTCGAATACAATGTTGTTAAAAAAATATGTATCTAAACCAATGTCTCATTTCCGGCTCCATCATCAAGCTACTATACACAGTACAATACTCACAATAGCACAATCAGTTTTGCAAAAATCCGATTAATCTCCATTTCCAAGTACGCATATGTTTTGTCTTCGATCAGGCTGGGTGCGTATTTGTACCTTTCTTCCGAAGGCTTCAACATCGTTCATACTAACCACTGGAAATGCGGTGCGATCTTAGACTGGCTACGTTTCGGGGCCTCCTATCCGGCTCCATCATCGGGCCACTATACCCAGCACAATACTCACAACCACATTTGCTTAAATCTGCTATTGTGAGTATTGTGCTGTGTATAGTGGCCTGATGATGGAGCCGGATAGAGGTCCCAAAACGTAGCCAGTTGAAAAAGATTGGATCGCACCTCATTTCCAGTGGTTAGTATGAACGATGTTGAAGCCTTCAGAAGAAAGGGACGAATTCGCATCCAGCCAAATCGAAGATCACATTGATGCGTACTTGGAAATAGGAATCAATCGGAACTTTGCGAAACTGATAGTGCAAAGCGACAACCCGCGAACGCAACTCGCGGTGCGTCAACAGATAACATATCTGTTCTGAACATATGCTCGAACAAAGGAGAAAAAGAAAGTGTTTAACTCGTTCATTTACTGCTGCTAACCTACGCAACCTATATAAAGTTGTGCACTTGATTTTAACTGAAATTCAGGAGAAACATTCGTTAAATTATCAATATGCATTCGCGAGTTCGAAGACTAATTTACGTATGCCTATCGACCGGATAGTTTATACCTAGAAGGGATGAACATTTCCATTTAAAATCCTGTCTGATATCTTAGATTAAATATACATGTCTACCATTGTGTATGTTCTTTAAATGAGGCCTTTATGTGAAGTAACTATATCAATAGCAATTGAGTTAGAATTTTTTAAAGCGTTGTGGTACACAGATCGAGGCCGACACAGCATAGGGCTTCAGCCCGGTGTTTGAGCCAGAACTGTGTAACTCTCGCACGTAAACTGCAGTCGACATTTACTATTTCTGTTTTGACTCTGTTTGCTCAAAAATGCTTCTCTTTAAAGTTCACCAGTTTAGATATGTGGGGAGAGAACTTGGCAGAAATGTATCTTTTCATCTGGGAAAATGTATCTTTGTCTTTGCAGATTTAAATTGTCCTTTATATGAACTAAATGCCTTATAATTAGTATTGTCAAATGAAAAAAACATCAAAAAACGCAAAATTGATAGATTAAAATGATAACAGTGGAATTCAGAGTTTCTCGAATTCAATCCTATAAATGTTAAAGCTAGACTGGTCAAACAACGTTGGAATGCCGATTAAATCTTGCAGAATCTTAATTTCACAAAAAATAAATTTAATTGATTTCAACAGTAGTCATATTGGACAGTTTTACCTGTATTAACGAAGTTCAAATAACTCCACAATACCCTTTCTTTATGCAAAAAGAAAAAGATATTTTATCAGATATAAAACCGTTTCTTGCTCATATTCTTCATGTTTATAAATGAACAACTATATATATATATATATATATATATATATATATATATATATACAGCTATATAGCATGCACATAGTACTCCGAATAAACAAAATTGAAATATATAGACGTGGTGAGAGCGTGATGTAAAGAGACAACCAATCATTTGCGTGTTCTAGTTCCGTCAAATTCCTGAATTATTTCGTTGCAAAATCCGGCTGCAGATTTTTATCAAATAATTTTTTTGTGACTAACTTTTTTTCTAATTACTATAATGAGAATGAAACGGTTCTTGTATCTAATAAAATTTCTTTTTCTATGTTTACATGAAAATGGTAGTATGAATTTTTTAATTGCGCGCTCTGCAAAAGAACCTTAAATAAATTATTTGTTTTAAATATTCTTTGTTCAGAAATGCTGGCGCGAAATGTTTGACCCTTTGAGAGCGGCCAACAGAGTGGATAAATGTTCTGCTGGTTGCTTAATTTGTTTCATGAAGTGCAACAATGCGTTTGAAAGTTCCGCGGCGCGGAGTCTCTCCTCTTTCTCTTCGTATCGCCTGTCGATGATTGCTCTAACGTTGTGTTTAATCAAAAGGCAAGTTTTATTCACAGGTCAATAAATTAAATGTTCCATTTTACGATATTTGTTAATTATAACATTTTTAAGCTTCCACCAATTTCTCGTTCTCGCAATTTAAATGGTAGTTGCGCAACGGATGCACAATTTTGGCGTTGTGCTATTGCGCAAGCTCAAATTTATACAAGCCCGGATATATTGATAACAAAATTACCCATATTTAGGACAATTTTGGTAAATAAAATGAAGTCTTTCAGTTATGTGTACGTGTTCATGATACGAACCACTGTCTCATAATTCGCATTCCGTTTGTTTGCAAAATCCGGTTCCAAACCACAAATATGTAGTGCTTAATAGAAAGCCAGTCCGCAGTTGCGTCTTGCTGAAAATTTGTTGTTGTAGATTATATGTCAGATTAACACTGTCAACTTTTCAGTAACATGTGCTCAACATTTTAGTTGAGGCATGCACAAAATTTGCGAAGCTCATTATCGTATATTAAAATAATTTGCAAGTTCATTTAACCGCATAGGTTATTAAAAATTCCGAGCATTCCTACTTATGAAATAAGTCTAATTCAATTCTTGTAATGTTTCAACATGTGACTTGAACAAGTATGGATACTTCTTGAATTACTGCGTAATGTACTGTCGCACTCAGAGTATCCATCTGTTTTGCACATTCGGGGAAAAGGATTTTGGTAAATTAGTCAGTTTCGCGAAAGAGTCTGGATTGATCCCATTTTCAAGTAACGCATCGGGTTCATTCATTCGATGGATGGTTGGGTGTTGATTCCGGTTTCACTCCGAAGGCTTCGACATCATTCATACTAACCACGCGAAATGAGGTACGATCTATTCTACGTTGACTGGCTATTCTGTCAGATATTTCTTGAATTATTGCGCAGTTGGATCATCACGTTTAGAGCATCCACGGCTTTCTCTCGTGGGTAGTGGATTTTGACTTTCATTTTCGCAAAGATCAGATTGATCCCCATTTCCAAGTATGGATACTTATTCGTCAGAAATTCTAAACGTTCACTTCTTCTAGATTAATTTAAATAAAACGTTTAAAGCTTTACAACGGTGCTTTCGCTTCATCTTATTAACTGCCTTATTCGAGAAATAGAACAGAATTTGATTTTATTTAAGTAGGACACATATTTCACATAGAACGTAAACAGTATTAAGCATCAGTACAAAGATGATCTAAAATTATAAACATAGCTTAAAAAATTTTGCGTGGAGCCTGAAAAGCCCCGTGGTGATGCCAGTGCACGAAAAATCGTTTTTGCTTGCACAGTTCTGGATAACGTCGATTTACTGAGATAGATTGAAAAAAGGGAAACAGACTAGCACACCTAGCCTTAATTTAAACTGAAGGGCGCTTAAATGACCTGTGTCAGTTTACATTGAATCAAACATGTTTAGTTACATAAGAAGCGCACATTTCTTGTGAAACTGTTTTCTTAAATAACCTGATCTGTGTTAGGTATAACGCAGTATTTTTCCAAGTTCGTTTATTTTTGGAAATATTTTGGCTTCCTTTTTCGGTGTCCTTCATTAGTCCACAATTTATCACAGATCTTAGTAACAAAATAATAAAGCAAATGCGTTCATTCCTTTAGCCATTTCAGCTATACTTCTCATTGTTTCCAGCTCCTTGTGATTAGCCCAACAGACTGTTTCACCAAACAATGATTTCGGTTGCGAGCGGTGGCGCAACTCTTTCCCACGTTTACTACCAGTTGTGAGCAGAGTGGCACGTAGCTCCCGACCCCGCTCAGTCAGGATGGGGATCAAACCGCACTGCAACAAAATCGTTCCACCCAGCTCGCAGCTTTTAGCATGACAACGTTGAACAGTAGCGCTAGACGCCACATATACATAGATAGAAAGAATTTGACAATAATTGTTTGCGCGGATGGTGGTCAATTCTTTAAATCAAGTTTACTCATATATTATGTATATGTGGCGCAAGTTGCAAACAGTTTGAAGCTCGCACTGCATAGAAACTGTGCCGGCATTTACTCAAGTTCAATGAATGCTAGACTGCAGGTGAGAGCCATCAAATTGATTAACTATATATTGGGCTTGATCCTCGATAGTCAGCTTGCACATCATACTACGATGACCATCAGGTCGCAAAGGTGGTCAGTGCATTGTGTCGGTAGGCTTTCCTATTATGTTGTTTGATTGATGGTTAAATACAGTGATGTACGGTGCTTACTTCAAGCTCGCAAAGCTTGCCAAAAGCCGATGAAACTCACCAGATGAAAATTTTGAGCATTATAAGGCAAAGAGACTATTTAATATACATGTTTCCTAATAAACGTTCAACTTACCACGCGCCTAAGAATGAAAGTTACAATGACTGTAGTAAACTTTGTTCTCTCACACTAGGCCGGGAAATTCTCGCAGTGAATGCCTTCAAAACTAAGTAAGATGCAGTATATGCAAACACCAACGCGGAATGTAATTAATCTTTCATGAACTTCACTGATTCATCAAGTTTTATTAAATATAAGTGTACACCGATTCCTTATATACAATACGCATATTCACAACTGGTTTTGTTATATCATTATGTTTACGCTTATCTATAAAATATACTGGGTACCCATTAAGGATAATAGTATTGCTTACACAATCTAGCTCACTCTTCAAACAGTCTGACGAAGAAATTTGCAATGTACCTTCATATAATGTCTTAACCAAGCCTTTGTTCCATTTTTAATTGATAGTAGCTGTATAGTTGGCCATTAAAAATGAATTTAATATCTAAGCAACATAAATACACCAAGCATTCTAAC
Organism: Eudiplozoon nipponicum; assembly: GCA_029291075.1. Lineage (NCBI taxonomy): Eukaryota > Metazoa > Platyhelminthes > Monogenea > Mazocraeidea > Diplozoidae > Eudiplozoon > Eudiplozoon nipponicum. The sequence continues at coordinate 127,793 of JAQBSW010001279.1, read as the reverse complement.
TGCGCTTCAATCAGTTTAAAATTTGGGTAGATTATCCCGGATATAATGAGGTACACGTTGAATAGTTTCCTGTCGAGTCATCACTCGGTTTTCTGTCACACAAACCTTAGAGTCAATTTAAAATAGACGACTCGAAATCAGGCAATTCCAATAGAAACGTACTCATCATGATTAATGACAACCAAATCAAGCCTTTAGTCTGGTAATATAATAACACTGTAACGTTCGTCCGCTAATTCTTGTAAAACAGCCATGTGTGCTTTACATAAAGGAGATTTCGTTTATTTTAACCTATTTTGATATTGTTAACAACTGTTGAAAAGCTATACCTTAAATCGCCGTTGGCTGTCATTTTTAATCGATTTTAAATAAGATAGCTGATTTCATAGGAATTCATACTCTATTTCAGTAAATATATATTATCTTCTTTTCCATAAGCGAGAGCCTTATTCTGCATATTTAAAGAGTAGAAATCATGCAAGTATGGTCGTTAAATGAAAGAAAAACAATTTTGCAACTGATAAAAAAAATTGGCAAAAGATCTGGTGCCCGGTTTTTTCACGTCTCGCGTTCTTTATAACAGAGAAAGCCTTCAGTGCAGAGACTTTCCGGCGCAGAAGTTCTGATGCGGAAATAAATCAAATCATAACACAGTTTATATAAACAGTGTATATCTGATGTTTGCAATGAAATTTGCTTGCAAAAATAACGTATCAATCTTTTGTTACAATCGCAACGCACGATGACTGGTTAAATACAACGGGATTGGTGTTTACTTCAAGCTCGCAAACTTGATTTGAAGTATTGTTACCACCACCCGCGCAATCAATTTTTTTTAAATTTTATTGCCTATATTTGTGTTTGTGGCGAAAGCTGCACACAGTGAATGTTCGTTACGCCATAAAAATTGTGCAGCTGACGTTTGTAGTCAAGTTCAATTTATGCGAGACTGCTAAAGGTTAGTGCCGCATACCTTATTTTAATTTCCATATATATTCAATGCGGTTTGATTCTCGATAGTCAGTTGACGTCGTACTCTAATGATGATCATGGAAGGTCGAAACGCGTCAGTGCATTGCAGCTGGGGGTAGTTTTGTTATGTTGTTCGACGACTGGTAAAATCAAATGGGATTGGTGTTCTCTGCAAGCTCGCAAACTTGATTTAAAGAATTGTTACCACCACACGCGCAATCAATTATTGTTCAATCAAGCACAGATTTAAAAGCGAAAAAAATAATCGCAGTTAGCAATGCTTTCAATTAAAGCTCGTTGACATTTGATTAAATTCTGCGAAATCTCCTTTGAGTAAAGCAAATGCTGATGCCTTACGAGAAGTGGCCAAAGAACGTTGTCTTCTTTTCCTTTCATCAGACGAATGGTTTTACCTCGTCATCATGGATCTTGATAAGTACGCTTCTAAGTTGAATTCGTTCATTTCTGGTCCACATTTTGAAATTGACAATGAAGGTGATGCAGCGCCTAAATGACAGCGCACAAACACAGTATACCCTTGAAAACAATGATTTCAATGGCAAATACACCAACGCATTAATTGGCCAAATGATTGGCTAACCAATTGAAGCTAAAAATAAATCACTTGTCTGTATATAGTTTGAATGATTCCTTTGAATTTATTGAAAATGTAGACAAATTGAATGAATACATTATTAGATTTGTTCGTTTGATGTTGAGTTTATATGTCATTATGTTCACGTTATATTTCCACATTTTAAAATAAGTGAAGCGCAGTTAAAAAGATTATTGTATTTATGTTGTTCAGATATTCAATGCTCATTTGATATTCAATTTTAAAGATCAAACATTGGTCTAGGAATGGATTCGGCTTTAGCCCCTATCATCGCAAAAGGAAGAACAAATGGCACATTGTACAGACTAGTCGTTTATAAGAAAACTTGGAAAGCTCAAAATTAATATTCCAAAAGCCCAGTCACAAGGGAAAAGGCCTAATTAAGACATAGTGTAATAGGGTATTGAGTATTTGTTCGAAAAACTGATTGCAGACTGGGTTTCATGGTATGCGGAATAATTTGATGTTTAACGGTCACCCACCACATTTTATTGATCATTATATATCTAATGACCTAGGAAATCTTGTTATGAATATTTTTACTGTTGATAAGAAACCGGCGCGTTCTCACTTACAATGCAAATGCGTTTGCATATTTTGCAGCAAGCTTAGTTTAAGTAACATCCACCACCAAACTTCTTCTAACTAATGTGAAAGATCAAATTCGACTGCAACCTGGATCTAAAGTTATCTACGATCGTCAATGTGCTTGTGAACATTTATATGTATGGGATACAGAAGAAGATTGTATCCACACATGTTGGAGCACATACCACCCTGATTAATGCAAAATGAGTTTAGTGTTGTATGCACGTACATGAATAAACGTCTTGTCCAATACCAATAAAGCGATATTCAAATTTAAATAAGGCAGGGTGTGTAAAAATGATAATCTAATTGGAAGCTATTCAACTAAATCAACGTTTTCGAGATTTCTGTGGGTAAAAATTTTTTTTCGTGCTCTGATTTTTCCGCGAGGCTTTAAATTACCAATGCGAAGAAGTGCTTAATTAGGTTTCTTCTATCTGAATTTATTGTACTATATATATATATATATATATATATATATATATATATATATATATTTCTATATACTATATATATATATATATGTATATATATATATATATATATATATATATATATATATATATATATATTCTTTCGTGTACGTCTTATGTTGACTATTTTTCCTATTTAAATAAAATTACAATATAGTTTTCGAATATAAACATTGAGATTTTTGTATGCTTTAAGCCTGACTTAATAAGTTACACTTGAGTCTATATAAAATCGAAGAATTTGCCAAGTTTAGCATTTTCGATGTCTATCTTTGAGGAAATGTCCTTGTTCTTCGCAGATTAAGAACTTTGTCCAGTTTGTTGATTGTGTTCGGTTTAAATATACGTGACGCATGCTTATCAGTTAAACATCAATTATTGTTGTGATCTTCCGGTAATTATAAATGAAGCCGTTTAATCTTAATTGTACACTTGCCTTATTTCTTGTCATTTTTTGTTACTACGGGTGGACCTTTGATAAAAGTACTCGGACATACATCCCATAATACTCGGAATCAATACACTTTATTATTTGATTTTCGTATTTTTTTGTCTTCATTTAGTCATAGACAAGTAGGGTATTCAGAAACTCTCTACTGTTACAATACTTTATAAGAAGTTTACGAGCTCGTGATAATCAAAATTCCTTTGCATCTAACCAGTGGCAGAACATAATAAATCCAGTGTCAGTCACATGCTATCCAGCTTTTATTCAATTTACTGTTAGTAATTTTACTGATAATGCTTTTACTATTGATTATGTTAAATTGCTGTTTAGTGTGGATCATGGCTCAATCATAAAATTTTTGTCTTTGTCGTTGTGCTAAATTTATTGAATGCGGACTAATAAGACAAAGTCTCTCTCTCTCTCTCTCTCTCTCTCTTCTGGTTTACCTAGAAAAAACATTTATCCTAACCCGGTATGTCAAATAATACGTAATAGTTAGAAAATATGCAAGTACTCTTGTTTTAGATTGACTAGTGTAAGCTTACTATATCCGTTTGCTGATAAAAATGGCATGTGTCGTTAATTTTCAATCCAGACATCAGAGCCTAACTAACTGATTTATTGTGCAATTTTGTTAAAGCTTCTTTCATTTATTGCAGAATAAACAACATTCATCATTTTTAAATTTATTTCTATATATACTTATACACGAAATAATATTTTCGCCAAATTTTAATATATAATTTATCTTGAGAATTTATAATGAGACGCATGTATTGATAGTGTATCGCTGATGATCTACCTAGAATTTATTTTTAATATAATTTATTATTGATCTGAATTGTAGCAACCTTTGATAATATAATAGAATATAATTAAATATAACTTTCCTGTCGTTTGAATTATCGATATAAAGATTTTTCAACTTTACTATATTTCGATTATATCTATTATTGATTTCTGGCTTGTCTATCAATTGTTAGCTATTGCCTGTCAAATAGGTAGCGCTATTCTAACTCTAATCTGTCCGAAATGATAATCATTATCTAACTTTAGGGAGAATGCTCTATGCTGTTTCAACTGCTTCGGTTAAAGGTTGTCATCATTAGCTTTGTTCTTATGTAATCAATTCAGAGATAGCAAACATATAGGCGGATTTTGATGTTTTCGTACTATAACTGATTGGGAATAAACTCAATCATAAGCTGTGTTCACTCCCTTATGCTTTCTTTGTTTTCCGAGGTGTCTTAATTTGCAATCACGAAGTTTTATTAGTGCCTGGTGTACAGTAGGGTAATTTCTGTTTATGTGGGCGTTCAATTAGAAGCATTTAATTAATTAAATGAACTTTGGTTGCACGGGCGGTGATAACAATTATTTAAATCACGTTTGCGATATTTATATAAACATATGTCCCATAGTGTACATATATCTGTCAATATAAATTAAGCACTGTATAATTTGGAAAAAGCAATTCGTCAAATAGATCGGTTTCTTCCTTATTGGGAACTCACCGCGTACTTTTCAGAATTTCGCGTGGTCAGGGCTCGAACATAGAAACGTCTGCTTCGGAATCTGTTGCTCTAACCAATGAACCACCCTGTCAGGTAGCCTTCTCTCAAAGGAAAGGCTAACTAAGAAACAGTATTTGGTACTTAACGGAAAACCTTGTGTAGTGTGTGGCAGGGCGACTCAGTGGTTAGAGCAACAAATACCGATGCAGACGTGCCCATGCTGAAGCTCTGTTCGCGACTAATTCTGCACAGTACGTAAAGAGTTACGAATAAAGTGGAAACGAGTCTACTGAATGAAATTCATTTCTCACAATATACAATGCTTAGTTGATATTGACAATTGTGTGTGCATATTGGTGCTTATATCAAAATCGAAACCTTAATTTAAATGATAGTAGCATTTCACTGTTTGAAGTACGATAGAAAAGTTTACTCATCTGTATGTGGCATTTTATTCTCTTATTTCACAGACGGAATCGGATATCCGACGTAAACGCCAGTTAAGCAATGAAATTCCTAAATTGTCGATCGATTCAGACATCGGTGATGTCATGGCCAATGCTTCTGCTGGAGACGTGTGCGGAAAGGACAGTCTAATTAGTACCACGAGGCCAAAATATCCCAGTGATATGAAACGACGCGTTTATTCAATTTTAAGTTCCTGGATGCGTGTTTCCCAGTTGCTAGACTTGAAGATCGACAAATCTGTGATGGATACGACAAACGCATTGAGATCGGGTGGAGATTTACGAAGCATTCTGATGGAATGGTCAGACGACGCAATAAGAAACACTGGACTAGTAAGACACAATTGTTTAATTTGTAAAAATTCTAGCTGAAATGTTGCAACGTCAAGTATGTACTGAAATAAATAAAAACAAATAATTCTCACATGCCCAAATAATGATTTCTTAAGTGAACACAAGTTGTCTTTAAGGTTTAAGCAGAATTCTAATTTGCAAGCGTTCGCGTGTTTATGAGTATGCGTATTTATGCACGTATTTCCGTTCTACTTACCTAATCACATGAATTTTATTCGCAATCAATCTTAAACACGTTATTACATTGTAATTAATTGGCTTAGTTGATCGTATTATCAACCGGATATTGCGGTCAAGATGAGTAATTTTGCTCAATATTATTAATTGCAAATAATTTACCTCGACGAAACAAGTATTTCTCAGTAGCCGTTTTTTTCAAATAATGCACCTTTAAGTTTGCTAAGGCTTTTACATGTTAGTCAAAATTTTATAAATGATTTCCATTACTTTTATAATTCAAATTTACTTACGATATTTCTTAATTTAAAAATACCTTCAATATACATGTATTTATTTAGGTAAACTTCGCGATTTCGATCTAAACAGAAATCACGATAAATGAAAGCTGTCACTTAGCTTAACAGAACCACGATTAATCAAGCGTACTGTTGAGTTTCGATCTCCAACGTGCATCACCTGAAGCACGACTGCACACTAAATGGCTAAGATCAAACTGCAATTCATATATAGAGAAGGCAAAATTTGATATACGGATCTCACTTCTAGTAGTCTTGCAAATGTTATACTTCTCTGGTCATGTCATCTGCACAATTTCTATGCATTCACGAACCTCAACGGATTGCAGCTTTCTCCACACACACACATGCATATATATATATATATATATATATATATATATATATATATATATATATATATATATAGTAAAATACATATTTTAAAACTGAGTTTTTTATAGTTAGATTGGCCTCTTCACTCGTTAATTCTTTTCAAATGTTCTCAGGTATGATTAAAAATTGCCCTCTGAATGACTGTTCGTTAAATGGCTATTTTTAAAATGTTTTTAATGTATTTATTTGTAGCTTATCTCCGTTTGGTTTATGATCAATTTTGTATTAATTACCGTGTGTATGTATGTGTGTGTGGTGGTTCTGGTGATCCTGACAGCATGGCCAGGTACTACCTGGAATTTGATTTCTCGCATTTGGATAGATTGTTCTCTAGCTAGTCTTCCGCTGTTTTCGGATCTTACATGTGCAAGGGTCTACTCTACAAATTGTGGTTCAGTTGTGCTGACATGTGTACCTGGTAACAACGAAAGCCATGTACATAGCAAGAAATTCATTCGCTTTGCAAGTTTCACAGATTCACACTTTGGCATTACGAAATTCGAAAATGCTAGAGCAACGTGCCTGTGTTAATAATATGCGATTAAGGAGCGGCCTTTATGAATATTACTTAATAACTATTTTCGATGTTGGAACTACCATTGTTTACCTGGGGAAATATTGTGCGGCAAAATTATTTTAAAAATCTTTTGAAAATTGTTTGCTTAAAATATTGTTATTCATCCATAGTCGTTGCTCATGCTCGGTTTTTATTTTTGTACTTTGGCTCTGCTGTACGGTGCTTCGTCAAGACAGGCGAGTGTAAATCTCTGCCTATTAAATTTCCCACAATATAAATTTATACAAATATTTTAACAAAGTACATGTGGTCTATTGTACTTTAGTATTGTTAGTGAATTGGGGAATTAGAACGCAAAAAGGCACAAGTATTTCATACCGACTTAGCTACGGTCTGAATTCGTAATGTAAGTTTATTTTTTCAAGGCTGCCGAATCTCAGCTATTTCTTTGAATTGTAAATTTTGACGATCCTCGTGGCTGAGAACGCGCCAATGGCTCTTTTAAAGGCAAATATGAATTGTGGAGAACTTTACCGCAGAAACGATTAACTAAAGCAGCGAGGAGTTGAAGAGAGTGCTGAAGGCAGAAGCGAAGCGCAGGAAATATTAAAAATAAAGAATTATTACCTAAATTTGTTTCATTAAGAGGCGCAATTTATGCAAGCAAACTCCTCTGTTTAACTGTACTTTATAAACAATGTTTTTCCTACAAGAAATATCGCTTCAAATCATCATTGGAAGAGCTGGTACAAATGTTAGCTTGACAAATGAATACCATATCAGGAAAATTAGAAATACTACAGTTCTTCTACATGAAATTGATATTGTGAATACGGACATAGTCTGCATAAACTACGAAACTCACTTGGGCGAATAAAATACTTTTATGGCGCATTAGCTTAGTCTTGCTTCTAAAAAAATATCATAATCTACATTCTGAGTGCAATGCTTGCTCGTAAATAATTGCCATCTTTGTAACCAAGCGACAATTTTCATTTCTTCAATTTAGCTTATTGTTTTTCGCTACAAACTTATTCAATTTAAAGTCGGCTCCTTTTTTTGCAAATTGGTATAGCGACGGATGTCATCATTACCATTCCCGTTTGCAATTAGTAAATGATAAACAAATTTCTTCCATTTAACAATTGCAACATGTTTACACTTAGCAATAATTATTATCGTAAATGACATTACTTGCCATTCAGGAGAGTTTTGTTGCTTTCCTGCTGCCCAGATTATGCAAATATTTTCCAATGCCGCATTTTACGTACGCGGGTTGTAGCTTCGCACCAACAGTTTCAGAAAGATCCGATTGATCACAATTTCCATTTCCTTTTCATCTTCACTCGGGCTGAGTTTGTATTCGTCATAATGGAAATGCAGTTCTATCACATCTTTCTTTACTGGCAACGTTTCGCAACGGAAATCCCAAAAATTATCCGAAAGAAATAATTACTGGAGATCACCAATTATTAGTCAAAACAAGGATCAGGTGATTGCTAAGTATGATTTAAGGCATTTCATTGGCTCCGATGGAAGGGTAGCTTGCCAAATATAAGATAACGAGTAATACTAAGTTGTGCTTTCGCTAACTTTGCAAATGGCCCAGTACTGAGGCGTTTGAAGTCCTACTATTCATCTTGTTATCCTCTTGAAGGAGTTATGTCTTCAGCATTGTAAAACATTTTCCATTCTCAATCTGTTATAGATTAGTCCCCATTGAACGTCATAAACCAATAATCCAATAAAACCACATTTGCTTAAATCTGCTATTGTGAGTATTGTGCTGTGCATATATGTGATAATTGGCCTGAAGATGGAATGTGGATTTCTGTTCCGAAATGTTGCCAGTAGACAAAGATGTGCTAGAACCGCATTTCCATTAGGACGAATACAAACTCAGCCCGATCGACGATAAAAAGGTAATGAAAATAGTGATCAATCGGATCTTTGTGAAACTGTTGGTGCAAAGCTATAACCCGCGTACACAAAACGCGGCATTGGAAAATATGAAGCTGGCACTCCGCAGTCAAATTTCAAAAAATATGTAAATATTTTATTTTGAGAATGCAGTCAGATTTCTGTAAGGTTCTTCAGATAAGAACGGGTAGGTGAAACTGATCGTATGGATTTACCTATAGGAAATTTTAATTAAATGCATACTTATTAAAACGACTGCAGAACAGAAAGTTCCTTCCCGTCGGAAAAAAAATTATTTATATTTACATCCTTCGCATTACATCAGAATTCGTCAATAACGAATGACGTACACGCTGAAGAGCACAGTAAAGCTGTTGCAACATTGACGAATGATGTTACTGGCGCACAATCAACCGATCAGTTATCGTCCTCTAACGAAGTTTCCAAATTGTTTGATCGTATTAAGAACGACGTTGAGCAGATGTCAAACTGGTTGAATGTTGTGCAGAAATTTTTGACAACTAGTCGAATAACTGTTGGTGACCAATTTGATCAGGAGACGATAACGTTGCAATTACAGGTATGAAAAATTTTAACACTTCAACATGTTGTTAAAATTCGGTAACGTACAATCTTGGAAAGAAATATATATCGTTACAAGTTTCACCATTTTTTTAATATGAGAGAATAGAACCATAAGCCATTTAATAACATTTACTAATAAAGCTTATTTCTACCAGTATTTACAGCCATTATTCTGGATTCGTGAATATTTTCGTTCAACCAATCCCAATTGTACATTTGTCGTAACCAATCCCCTCTTAGCTATGTCTGTATTTTTCTCATATATATATATATATATATATACATGCTTTTAAACAAGCACACACGCGTTTATATATATATATATATATATATATATATATATTTTTTTTTTAACGTGTGTGTGTTTGTTTAAAAGCATGTATATATAAATACTGATTTACATAAACTATTCAGTAACAACATTGGCAGCTTAACTGAAAATTTTAATTAAATTGATCTGTGATATGCTTCTTTCCGTCTGCATTCGAAGATGTCTATATATATATATATATATATATATATATATATATATATATATATTATTATTTTCACTGGCACTCCTGGCTGCTCTTTCGCGGCTTTCCCATTAGGACCATATATATCATAGCAAGTATGATGCGAAATTTAATGACTAAAACATTGGTCCAACCAGTGCAATTGATGTTGAATAACAAGGTTTGGTGGTGATTGAACGTCAAATATCGGCTGTAGAGATCATGTCGGCTGGTAAACTTTGCTCCTGATTAATGCCTCCTGACACTCAACTGTCAATGATTTAATAATAACCCGGCAAGTACGTCGATTAGCAAAGCTTTTCCAATTCCAATAAAATTTGTATGTCATTTCCTCTGTTATAGTGGCATAAAGCGGTTACGAAAGTATGCTTGATTAGAAGACATTGGATTTGGTGATTGGTGAAAAAGACTAGCGGTTTCAAATTGGTTTGCAAAATGTTTTTTTTAGTCGTCTCGTTAGTCCGAAGGTGATAAGTTATAGTTTGGGAGGGCGTTTTATCGAGGACCTTTTTCCGCTGATTAAATTTCTTTGTCTCGAACTGTACGCCGTGGTAAGTAGCGTTAAATCTTAGTGCACGAAATCGACCGAGCAAGCCCGAAAGGTACAAACTCGACCTATTGTACAAAATTTGTCTATTATTGAGAGCACATAAGCTGCCTCGCCACTCACCACATGCAGTGGATCCCCAAATCCAAATCAGTTTCCTGTTGTTGCACTAAAATTGTAACGGCTTACTTTTCTCTTGTCTCCGGGTCAGATTTAACGCAATTTTGACAGAAGTTGACAATATCGTTTGCAATATCCTACAATGAAGCCCAAAATAGCAATGTTGCAATGAGGCGCTCGGGGCCGGATTTTCTCAGCATTATACGCCAAATGCGATCCGTTTTGTTTGTATGGACCCCAAGACAGGCATTATTTTGGTTCTGATAGCCTATTTTGCAAGGAAAACGCCCTATGTGGTATGGATGCTGGTTTGCAGTTTCGTAGCTGTCTCGCAATTTGTTTCGCATGTTGCATCAATGCTTTGTTCTTCATAGACGTTGATGTTGTGATATCCGAAATGTAGAAATACTTCTGTTCGGGTATCGTCTGCAGCATTCATAATATCTGCTTCATTGTAAATCGTTACGTCCTATTCCTTTATCGCTACGCGTAATATCACACAACACAAATGACTTATTACAAATGCATAATTATTAGAAATTTTCGCATATGCGCTTAATTTCGGCTTGACAAATGTTTGTATATTCGATTAACACATTTTCGTAAAGCCTTTACGTAGGAAGAACTAACGTTTTTACATCATACACGTTTCAAAAATATTTCTTCTAATTTGTCATGTCAATAGGATTAATATCATCCGGACAGTTGAATGTAAATGGGTGGGCAGGTAAGAGAGATAGAGAGAAAGACAATGAGCGAAAACGATTCAGGTTATGCAATTGATATACCTGTTGCAACCAGTTGATATTCTATGTAATTAACCACACTAGCATGTCTTGTGTAAACGAATTTGTTTCAAATTCTCTTTCCTTTCCCATAATTATATACGTATATATATATATATATATATATATATATATATATATATATATATATATATATATATATATATATATTTGAAACGTATAGTTCTTCCAAAATGAGAATCCATAAATTGATTATCCTCATTTATTGGCAAATTTCATCTTAACGGTTATCTTTGATTCCGAATAATTTTACTGTGCTTAATAACATCATCATATCGTCGTGAATATACTTTTTTTAAATAGGTATTTCAGAATCCGTAAGATAAGGCTTACATTAACTAAGAAACTATATATTGGTATCTTTTTGCGCTTATTATCATTATCACTATCGCATATAACAAATAGGAAAATAATATCCTTCATGTCCATTACGCTGCCGCACCCTACACTACACACAATTTTCAGTTATATACTAACTAATTTAAATTGGTTAGTCTATTTTATCTTAAGGTGGAGCTAATTTGGCGTCCATTTATACTCAAAGTTCTAACTAAAAATCCCGAATCTGTCATTACTGTACAGACACCACACTACATAGGGGAAGTGGTACTGAAATGAACATTTATATAATTAAACGAACATTGGTTGCGCGGGCGGTGATAAAAATTATTACAATCCGAAGCAGACGTGCGCAGGTTCGAGCGCTGTCCGCGTGGCCAGTATCAAGTTCGCAACCTTAATTATAATAATTTTTATCACCACCTGCGCAACCAATGTTCGTTTAATTATATAAATGTTCATTTCAGTACCACTTCCCCTATGTAGTGTGGTGTCTGTTCAGTAATGACAGATTCGGGATTTTCAGTTACAACTTTGAGTATAAATGGACGCCATATTAGGAAAAATAGACTAACCAATTTAAATTAGTTAGTATATAACTGAAAATTGTGTGTAGTGTAGGGTGCGGCAGCGTGGCTCTGTGGTTAGAGCACCAGATTCCGAAGCAGTCGGGCCCAGGTTCGAGCCCTGTCCGCGGCAGAATCTGACCAGAACATGATGAGTTCCTAATAAGGACGAAACCGGTGTACTGTATGAATTGCCTTTTCAACACTATACAACTCCTAGTTTATTCCGACATTTGTAAGTAATTAATGGGTCAGGTGCTTATATCAAGTAATTAAATTTTCTAAAATAAACTACTAAGCGAATTCTTTGAAACCATTTGGCCTAAATTTGTTCAGCACACTTCTGCGTTGCATATGCATAGCTATAACTTCGTTTCGACTAACAATATGGCCTGGTTATTTTGTTATTTGTGTCATAGTTAAGTCTGACAATTCGCTTGGGGACCAGAGCTTCACAGATTATACTACCTGATGATATTCAACAACGTTAATATGAAAAATCGGCTGTTAGGTTATATTGAGGGCTTTTGGTGAAACGGTAGCGTGTCTGATTCGAGACTAGAAGGTTAATATTTCAAGTCGGGTCACGATTAATTTCACTTTGAATATTTTCGACAATTTATTCTAGAAATTATTTTGCTCATTTGGCGATCTTTTCTCCTTTTGTGGGAAATTTTGCGGGAAAGACATTTGCTTTCTTGAAAATTTATAAAATTTACAATCAATTGCCAAATGGGCTTGGATTCACGCCTCCAACTAAGATGTCTTTCAAATCTTTATGTAGTGAACTTGGAAAAATATACGATCCAATTGAACTTTTGTATTTTGTTTATGACAATATTTTGGTTAGACAAAAGATAAATATAAATGTGAACAACAATATTACTTATTGATATTTTTGTGTCTTTTAACTATATTATCATATTGTAAATGTTTTGTATTTTATCATCATACTAATTATCATTACAATTAAACAATTTTAGTCATTTTCCCATTTATGCATAACAATATACTCGTATTGTAACTTAGTCTTTCTAATTAACTGGTCGAGAGCTTTGATGATAAATCTGTTATTATATATGTCATTAATTATTTTATAAATGTGATTAATTAAAAAGACTTTTTTTGCCCTTATCCAAATAATTGTATCAAAATTTGATATAGCATACGAATTGATATTAGTGCAGGATGTTCAGGTGTTGATAAATCCTATAACCCACTATTTATCTGGGACTCAGTGGGCCTATTTATGTGATTTGATTTATTTTATCTACTATACATTTTCTAATATTATTATCTTTTTGATGGAACATTTTGGTCTGAATCCAAATAAATATATTATATTCTATTCTATAGTGCTATAAACAAATTAAATCCTTTAAAATCGCTTTAATGATGAGACGAGTGGGACATCATGTTAATGGACGTATTGATAAAGTACTTATTATTATCGAATTACGTTTCTAATTTCGTTTTATTGATGTTCTTGTGATCCTAGATGATTATTATAATCAAGTTTGCGGTCTTGATATAAACACCTGACCCATTAATTACTTACATATGTCAGTATAAACTAAGAATTGTATAGTGTAGAAAGGCAATTCATCCAGTAGACCGGTTTCGTCCTTAATGGGAACTCATCAAGTACTGGCCAGAATTTGCCGCGGACAGGATACGAACCTGGGCACGTCTGCTTCGGAATCTGGTGCTCTAACCATTGAGCCATCCTGTCGTACACTACACTGCACACAATTTTCAGTTATATACTAACTAATGTAACCTGGTTAGTCTATTTTACCTTTAGGTGGAGCTCATATTGCATTCATTTCTAGCCAGTAAATGATGAGTTCCCAATAAGGACGAAACCGGTCTACTGGATGAATTGCCTTTTCTACACTATACAATTCTTAGTTAATACTGACATATGTAAGTAATTAATGGGTCAGGTGTTTATATCAAGACTGCAACCTTGATTATAATAATTGTTATCACCACACGCGCAACCAATGTTCGTTTAATTATTCAAGATGTTTGCCTAGTAAATAAAACATAATGTGATAATAGGCATTACATAATTACCTGATACTTGTTTTGGCTAACAAGTGTCTATTCCTAGTTTTCCTTTTTTTCGGAAAATTTTTCGTCAATCCACTGCTTATCACTCGTTTTAAAATTAAAAAGAAATATTATGGTATATAATTTAAAATTCATTCTTTGCACGGATGCTCATAAATATTTATTTCAACAAGTGGGCGAGCTAGATATAAGCACTAATCCGATTTTGTATCGAATCAGTCGAGCAACAGGAAAATATCCGTCAATCACACGTACTGATATGTTCCGGCCTTCCAATGTGATCACTATAGCCTCGATTAAACAGGATAAACCCATAATATATCAGAAAAGAAATTACGAAAGGCGGCTCTCACATCTAATAGTCTCACGTACATTGAACTTGACTAGAAACATAGGCTGAACAATATCTATAAAGTCACGAACATGAGCTCTTTTCAGCTATGGTAACTCGTGTATAAATTATGCAATCATTTAATCACTGGTCGTGCGGATGGTAACAACATTTCTTTGTATCTAACCAGCTGCATAATTGTAAAATTACCGCATGTCAAACGTGCTGATGCGTATTTAAAGAGGTTTTACCACCAATGTTGTAATTAATGAGTTTTTAATTGTATAACCTATGTACGAGTGGACAAAAATGCAAGTAATTCATGCTCGAGACTTAGTAAAAGTTGCGCAGCCGAAATTTCCTTTAAAGTAAAAATTATTGCAGACTTTTAGAGTTGAGAGCCGAATATCAAATTTTGCCTTCCGTATATACGCATTTTGGTTTGATCCTCGCTAATCGGTTCGTCTTACTCTGAAGATGATCATGGAAGGTCAAAATGCTTCCGTACATCCGACTGAAAGTAGTTTTTCTAATTTGTGTGACTGGATAGATACAATAGGACTGGTCTTTATAACAAACTTGCTTTATTAGAGTCTTTTTGTAACTAGTGATCAGCAGTGGATTAAAAAAGGGTCCCGAAATTTGGTCCCAAAAATTATCCGAAGGAAATAATTACTGGAGACCACCAATTATTAGTCAAAACAAGGATCAGGTGATTGCTAAGTATGATTTAAGGCATTTCATTGGCTCCGATGGAAGGATTGCTTGCCAAATATGAGATAACGAGTAACACTAAGTTGTGCTTTCGCTAACTTTGCAAATGGCCCAGTACTGAGGCATTTGAAGTCCTACTATTCATCTTGTTATCCTCTTGAAGGAGTTATGTCTTCAGCATTGTAAAACATTTTCCATTCTCAATTTGTTATAGATTATTCCCCATTGAGTGTCATAAACCAATAATCCAATAAAACCACATTTGCTTAAATCTGCTATTGTGAGTATTGTGCTGTGTATATATGTGATGGAACGGGGATTTCCGTTCCGAAACGTTGCCAGTTAACGAAGATGTGATAGAACCGCACTTCCATTGGGACGAATACAAACTCAGCCCGAACGAAGACAAAACGAAAATGTAAATTGTGATCAATCGGATCTTTGCGAAACTGTCAATGCAAAGCTGCAACCCGCGTACGCAAAACGCGGCTTTAGAAAATCCAATACAACAATTGGCAGATAAACTTTCTTATCTAGCTGAACTGCGTGTGTCTCCACGTATCTACAATTTTATTTTGTGGGTGGTTGATTTGCACACTCGGTTCTGCTACGATCCGATATATCCTCATTTTCATGTTCGCGTTGAGTTCGGCTTCG
The DNA here is from genome assembly GCA_029291075.1 of Eudiplozoon nipponicum. Classification (NCBI taxonomy): domain Eukaryota; kingdom Metazoa; phylum Platyhelminthes; class Monogenea; order Mazocraeidea; family Diplozoidae; genus Eudiplozoon; species Eudiplozoon nipponicum. The sequence goes on along the minus strand of JAQBSW010001279.1, from coordinate 111,817 downwards.
TTGTGGCTGGTTGCTGATTTTCCCTCGCACCCCGAAAGCTTCCAAATCATTCGTACTAACCACTGGAAATGAAGTTTGATCCAATCACGGTTCTATTACGTTTCGTTATTTCATTTCGAATACCATCATCGTACACAACTCATACGACCAGATTTATGCAAATTTATATCTGGTCTCGTGATTAGTGTACCGTGTGTCATTAGACTTACGTAGATGGAATTGAGGTACCGTAAATCATAGAACCAAGATTAAATCTAACTTCATTTTCAGTGGTCCATATGAATGCTGTGGAAGCCTACGGAGTGAGCGGACGTATCAGCAACTAACCACTACGAAGCCGAACTCAACGTGAACTTGAAAATGCGGATGAATCGAATTACTGCAAAACCGAGAGTACAAATCAACCACGAAAGGGAGGAAAAATCGTAGATACGTTAAATGTGTTGATCGAACTTCGAAAACAAGATCAACAATTATCATGTGTCTTGTGCGTCACATTTAGTTGAAAAAGCTAAATACATTGGCGTTTTATGCAACTTTATCTTGGAGCCATTATAACGTTATTTTCGGATTGTCTGAATTCCAGGTGCGGTAAACCTATGCTTTCTTGACCACACCAATTAATCGCCCTGTCAGTTATTTGATCACTAATTAAGATCGATCAATAACTGCAATAGTCGAGTGTAAAACGCAGTCTTGCGTACAGATCTTGACAAATTTGCTTAAATGGCTCATGCTGTGTTTTATTTATGTATAAAACTAGGATAAACTATAGTGCGCAAAGTTTACACCATTTGTTCAGAAAATACCGATCTACGCCCAAGAATTCATTATAGGTATATTTTGAGAAACGCTCATGCAGCGACATTAGCAATTGTATAAAAAGGCGCGCAAATAGTAATTAGACACTTTCTCTACGACCGAAGGCACAAAATAAATGCGCCCACGAGTTACACATTGTGTGGTAAGTTTTACGCGAGTGATCCTGTATTTTTTGTTTATTTATGCTTATTTTTACGTCCGCAGCATGTAAGTTTTTCTCGATATATTTTTTAAAAATCTTTTTTTATATCTTACAATGTTGTGACGTTATTTAAACCATCGGAAGTCTACTTCAGTGATAAGCGGATAATTCTATGGCGATTATTGATGATGAAAGTTTGGCTCTTATTTATGTACTGCAATCATTCTTTTTAATGAAATAATAATAATACAATCAATAAATTATTTACTCTTCTTTATTATTTTAATACATGCCGCTCTTTAAAAATATTGCAACATTTTTTCATTGGTGAACATTGAAGATTGGCGTTTGTGGCCAGTCTAACAGCTGCTCTTCAGGATTTAAAAATAGACCGTCAATTTTTCTTAATTGGTTTCGATTGATTTAAGATTTCAAAATAAATTTTGTGCTTTAAATTTATTCTGGCATACACTTTCATTTAATTTATTATTGTGTCTAGCTTTTTAGTCTATACGACATTGTTGCAGTACAATGTTATTTAATCTTTACGAAACTTTCATGGTATTCCAGTTTAATCTCGAAAATATTGGCTATTATATTTTCTTATGTTAAATCTGTTTTACAATAATTGACTGTCTTATCTTCCCATTCATTTAGGAGCAATATGGCGAGAGTGAAATGACTCCCCATAGTCTAGGCCAGGCCAGAATTTGTCTGGTGCAGCCAGCTACAATGCAAATTAAGCTTCAGGTTTGTTGAACCCCCATCATGTTGGTGTAGCATAGACGAGACCCTCATATTCTGCGTATTTCCTGCTGTGATTGCTGTGCTATAATTATTTAATTTTGGTTTTACATCTATTTGCTATTTGATAAGTAATTACTAACCAAAATAATGTACAAACTTGGCGATAAGTAGCTTACTACTTATGGAGTTAACAGTGTTTGGAAACTGCGAAACGAAATATTTTACAATTTTTGTCATATATATATATATATATATATATATATATATATATATATCAATCGCGATCTCCGTCACCTGAAATTCGGATGTTTAGTAATAAATCTAAAAGCAGCGGACGAAAGTTTCAATAAATAACTTAATAGGTCTGGTAGGAGCCACCGATATTGCAGTTTGATCTTCATTGATCTCATTTCGGTATGGGTTTGATGAAAATCATGTTTGGTCGAAGCGTTTCAGTTCATGCGACTGACGGTAGGTCTAATACATTATGCGGCTGATTAGATGAAATGGGATTTTTTTGTCCGTAAATAATTGCTTCCCCCATCCGCGCTATTAAAGATTGTTTAATTCTACAACTTACAAATTTGTGGCGGAAGCTTAAATACGTCGTTCGTGACTTCATAGGAATTGTGCGGCCGAACTTTACAATCAAGTACAATGTTTACAAGACCATTAGAGGTGAGCGCCAGACATATTTTGGTTTGATCCTCGTTAGTCAGCCTGCCGTCATGCTCTGATTGTAACCATAGAAGGTCGAAACACGTCAGTATGTTTGCTATACAGTAGTTTTTGTTTGTTATTGGGCTAGATAGTGAAAATATGATTGGTATCTATCTCATGACCACAAATTTGATTTTAAGATATGCTTAATGCGTCATACCAAATGCAAGACATGTTTAAGCAATATTTTTAAAAGACATTTACATTTTTTTTCGCAGTTAGTAATGTTTATTCCTGTGATTAGGTAAAAATATTTTTTGATTCTTATCCTCACCCGCTCAAAGGAGATTTTTCGTGTGATAAATAAGGCCATTCGCATTTACTGACGTATTGCTACCATCCATGATCTTCATCAGAGCTACTGGTAATCTATCTGGGGGAATGAAATGTAGATAGAGTAGTAATATATTGTCATTCTGATGCTTTACTCACGTCTAGTAGTCTTACATATGTTGGTAAAAGCTAAAATTACGAATGCTCATTTAAAATCAGTGTCTGGGTAACTTTTTGAATTTTTTGTTTTCTGTACTACTAGGCAGATTGTTCGGTGTCTTGAATTAGCCTCCTATTTGCTTTCTCTATTTGAGTTGTCGGACAGTGGTTAAATACACACAGTACGCTCAGGCTATATTTCGTATAGCATATCATTTTTATTCGGTGTTAAACAGAAAACTAACAGGCTGTAGCGGAATTGCCTAAGTCTTCATTTTAGTGATATACGGGAATAGGACAAAGATTTTCCGCTAAATAATTGCTCATAACGCGTGTGAATTTCCTCAATATCGACCAATTTTTCTTTTTGCCTACTCGCTTCACTTTAATGTATGTGTCAAAAAAATGAGTACAGAGAAGTTGTTGGCCGTGGGTGATTCGTCGCATATCCAATCCTTAACGCGCTTTTTTTCTCATTAAAGACAATCTCTGCCCACGAACTGATCAGATGGCCCAAAGGTGCTAAACGACTTGAGATGCAAAAATTTTTGTATCGTGGCTAAATTTATAAAATGATCTAAGTAATTTCAATCAGAGAAACAGTTTTTTCCAAGGCCGCGTTTTGCGTACGCGGGTAATAGCTGTGCACGGACAAAATTCAAAAAATACTAGAGAAACAGTTTGCAAATAAATGCCTATTTAACACTATTGTTCGTAATCTGTACATTTAAGCGAAATTATTGTCGTGGTTTGTTTTTTCTGGGCCCTGATCAAAGCATGGCCAACAGTATTAAATCGTAATCTGTAAATATTTACGAAAATATAAGCTGTGATATGACATAATAGGCTTTTCTGTTCTGCAATTAATTGATATATGGACGTGTAGAATTACTATGCACTTAGTATTTTGATTTCATGCAATTGATGCCTTAATGCATTTACCTAAACTAAATAATTGATGGTTAATCGTAATCATGAATTGTAAAAATGACAAATAATTTGTCCTCGTTTGCAATGAAATTCCCCAACCTGAGCTTAGTTATCAGCTCTCGTGCAATAATTCGATCAATTATAACATTCTCCATCCAAGAACTAAATATTTTCCCCTGTCATTGCAAAGAAAAGCCCCTATGCAGCATTTTAAATTGTTATAAATATACGTTGCAATTTAGTATTTGCCAATGTTTACCCACTTTTACCATGAATTACTGTTAGGAAGGCCAAAATCAGTAATTTTGTTACCGTCGATAAATTAAATTTGCTTTTCAACTTGTAAAATATGCAGCTTTATTGTATATTTTCAAACTGTGATATTAGTTCATGTTATAATTCGCATCTTACGATCTAAGGTGTAGTTGTTCATTTTAATAGGAGTCACGAAATGCATGTACATTCGAGACCAAACCTTTTGTGCATGCTCACTTCGAAAATCCCTCTGTTCCATTTTTAACTAATTTGCTACTAAGTACACATTAAATAATATATATATATATATATATATATATATATATATATATTTTTCATTCGTAATTGTTCACCGCGACAAAGTGTATTTAACTAATAAATTTTTAACCTGCGCTGTCATGATAGTCATGAAATTTAATAATTAGTATCGATCAAATCCAATGTTTAAGGATTCGCCAGAATAGCACGTATTCGCAATTGGTTGTTATTCTTAACTTCGGGGAAATTTAGCCTGGCTCGAAACTATTCTATAATTATATTTTACAGGCATGTGGCATGATATATATAGTGAGCTCTCTTTAATGTCTCAATGTCGAAAACATTAGGTATAGTTCACTTCATTACTGCTTTAATGCATTTGCGTCTTGGAGATTGCACCGTCAAATTGTTCCACATTTCTTGACCAAATGTATAGTGGGTCTTGGGTATAAAGTCGACTCTTATTGATGTATCGTCAGCAAGAACGAAACACGACGTTAGCATATTATTCTGGTACGTTTTGTACTAAAATGTTGTTATGTGCACCATATCTAATATCTAACTGTCAATTTTACTGTGAAAAGTTTGTGCAATGCCTTAAAATTTAGTACATAAATTTTACCACAGGTTAATGTAATCGGTCACTTACATACAAGTTATACTCATATTGCCTAAAATCTTTTTAGCATGACTCCAATTATCGCAAATATGTTGCGTTTTACTTCATGGCTACTCGCAGATTAACGTATTTATAATAAATTTGATAAAAAATAACTTAAAGTTATAAATATCATATATTTGCTATGGAATTCTGATCAAGTGAACTATGCAGAATTGTACTAATTTGTGTTAAATTTTTTTAGCATATGTCTCTTTTTAACCCTAACTAACTTTTTTGCGCGTGTTGATTGCTTATCGTTCAAGCTTTGCTAATTCTTCCGCATGACTTTCGAATCTAAGAGATTCAGGTACGCATGGTACCATAGTCGTATTCCCCATGACATATACACAGCTTTAAGAGATGTTTGCTTGTTAGCTTCTGCATGTGAATAGTTGTGTGAAATATAAACGGCCAGTTTGCATAACTCTGCTACATTGTCCTAAGACACATAAACACAAACATATATATATATATATATATGTGTGTGTGTGTGTGTGCTTGAATGTAAAGCCATCCCTTTCATGATCAAAGAACTGCCACACAATGCAATTTTAAACCCGGAAAAACGCACAATAGAGGTTATGCAATGATATATTAACTACCAAATATTAATTTTAATAATGCAACATATTAATTTGTTCAAAAAATGTCAGTATCTGACACTGTGAAAATATAACTCAAAATATTATATAATATCGAATAGTTTCAGGAAGAATAATATTGTCAAATTTCCAGAATAGAGGGCCTAATTTACTAATTCTGCCTGTACTGCGCATGCATGAGTTATTAATTATCTATTGCTTGTTGTTCTCATTCGTTTACGTGAGATATGCACAGACTAATGGCCCAATAAATAAAAAACAACCAATCAACAAACGCGCGTGCGTGTCCATGTGTCAAATAAAACAATAACGAATTGTTCTAGAAAAATTAAATGACTAAACAAAAATGAACAATATTCGTCTTTTAAAAAATAACCACTATTGAAATTAACTGTTACACTTAAAATATAACTCAAGAAATTTAAGAGTAAAAATACCCTCGGAAGAAAAAAGTTAAAACGTATTTATAGGATAGCCAGGTTACGTTTATACTTTTTTCTTGCAAATTATATTTTTAGCACTAGAAAGCGCCTCATAATAATGTGTACGTTTGTTGTGGATAAAGACCTGTTTATTTTGAGTCTACGTAACTAAACAAGGCATTATTTTATTTATATTCATTCTTGGAGGTAGCCAAACCATAAAAGAGAAAAACAAACGTAAATTAAGAAACGTTGTATCAGTCAAAACCGTACGATTGGCCCTACACGCGTCAAAGAGTCAATTTTTGCTATACCCGAAGCCCAGGTATATTGTATGTCCATGAGCGAGAACATTGATTTCATTATCAACATTTCTACTAGACAGAAAAAACAGAAAGACGATTCAACAAATATCGAACAAGAAAAAAATTACTTTCAGAACGATAAGGGAGACATGTCTGATCTTCGAAAACAGATAATAATTCTTAGAAAAATTGTGAACTTCGCAAGCCTGTACAGTTAACCAAAACTCATAAAATCACGACAGCCTCAGAAACACATCCAATAAAATCTATTATGCCAGTTTCCAACGCACTTCGAAATGTTATAAACGCAAAAACCATCATGGCCTTTTTAGACCTATCAGATGAATTGAAGTGAACAACATTCAAGAAAACAAATTGGCTTCACCTGAAGTTTCTTTCTGTGTGGCTTGATAAGAAATGCGTTTCTGCACTTACCTATTGACACTAATGATCTCAATGACCGCATATTAACATGTACAAAAAACGTGCAATTTACAATTGGACGTAAATAAATCGGACAGTTCAATTAATAAGCTATTGTTAGCTGCATTGCGCTTCTACTGCCGGATGTAAACATGAACCATCTTGATAAAATGAACCTAAGCAATCCAATTGACTATTGTATACTTTACAAAAGGTATGCCGATGATCTAATATTTGACATCATTATGAAAACGACTGAAATTGATCTTTACATAAAATTCTCTCTCAAATTAGAGAATAACAACACTCTTCCTTTCTTGGAAAACGAACTCACCAGAAAAGAAAATGGTGATTTCACAATAGTATTAAATTGAGAGCGCACTTTGAACTGGCACAATATCCATTACAATTGCAGTGTGCTAAAATCTGGCAAACCGAATTAAAAAGATCTGCTCAGGGTTCAAGATCAATGAAGAGATAAGCTACCTAAAGAAACCCTTACTAATGTTAACATCAGACCGTATCATGTTTGCACTAACGAGAATACAAATAAAAAAGTTTCCTTAACTTAACATTTAAAGGTAAACTGCTAGCCACATAAATTACTCGACTATTAAATAGAATCTCAATGGTAATGTTCCCTCTCACATCAGGTAACATCACCTTCAGCTCACAAAGAATCAAGAGGTTGGATGACAAGGATCATTTGCCAATCTGTTCTACATCCTTCAATATGTAAAAGTTTCCATTGATGTACGATAGCGTATTGGACATAGGAAAGAGCAATTGCTCAACAAAATTAAAAAATTTTACCGCCTGGTATCGTCAGGAAAATTGTTCGTTTCGATGCAGATATTTGATGTAGTGCACAAAAGCGATTGAACGCATTTTTCATTGTTACGCAGACAAAAATCCGAGAGATATTTATACAAATACGAAGTCCTTTATGTAAGACAAAACACACCCTTCGTAAACATTCGCAATTTTCATAAAAATGAAATTTTACTCGACTCGCCACGAGTTAGACAAACCAAAAACAATTTTCTTTTATCTAGTCTATTCCAACCACCCATCGGAACAGCATCGGAAAACATTAGATTTGGCACACTGAAATGAAACCAGCCGCACGAATGGCATCACTGTCATCATAAAAATGGCCGAATTTACACATTAAGATGAGTGATCAACATTACAATATTTTCACCTCGAGATTATACCAGGGAGGCAAAATTCAATTCCAGAGCAACGCGATTGGAAAGACATCATTCAGAAGCAAACAGTGTTACACGCGGCAACAACAGAGGAAAAACCTGGTCAAATTTCAATATATCAATATAATAATAATTATAAATTCTCAGACGTCATTTTATAATACAATGAGAATAACCTCTTCACGCACACAGGTACGCAAACAGACACATACATGCACATGCAAATAAATCAAAATTTGTAATGTGTTGTAAAGCGTTATAGAAATTAACCGGCGACGATCCACATAATGCATACAATTTAATAAATTTGCTATCCTTTCCAAAATAATTACTGTATAATATTTAAAGTCAACTATACATTATAAGTGTATATATATATATATATATATATATATATATATATATATATATATATATATATATATATGTCTACCAACTTTCGGTATTTTAAGCAGTTCATGGTTATTAAAAATCCTTCAAATAAGCAAGAATACGTTTTTGGATAACTTGCCAATATTTGAGATAACCTATTAACATAAATATACTTCTGGTATAAGTTCCAAGTTGATAATCTAAACAAGCAATGATTGCGCGGGCTTTGGTAATAACTCTTAATTCAAGTTTACGAGCTTGAAGTAAACACCACTTCCATTGTCTTTAAACAGTCGTCGAACAATATGACTGAGGGTAGTTTTGCGATATTAATGGACGAATGGTGAAATAAAAATGGGATTGTTTTTTATTTCTAGCCGGCAAACTTGATTTTTTTCAAATGTCTATTTTGATTAGGCGAATTTGGAACTAGTCTGATTTATAATTGTATTTGTTTTTCATTACACATCAGTTATATATAATATCGGTCTGTTTTATAAAAGAAATACTCAATACATACATGGGAATAGTTGAAATGAACATTTATATAATTAAACGAACATTGGTTGCGCGGGTGATGATAACAATTATTATAATCAAGGTTGTGGTGTTTATATCAAGACCGCAACCTTGATTATAATAATTGTTATCATCACCCGCGCAACCAATGTTCGTTTAATTATATAAATGTTCATTTCAATACCAATTCCCCCATGTAATGTGGTGTCTGTTCAGTAATGACAGATTGGGCATGGTTAGTTGGAACTTTGGGTCTAAATGGATGCCATATGAGCTCCACCTAAAGGAAAAATTGACTAACCAAGTTACATTAGTTAGTATATAACTGAAAATTGTGTGTAGTGTAGTGTGCGGCAGGATAGCTCAGTGGTTAGAGCACCAGATTCCGAAGCAGACGTTCCCAGGTTCGTATCCTGTCCGCGGCAAATTCTGGCCAGTACTTGATGAGTTCCCAATAAGGACTAAACCGGTCTACTGGATGAATTGCTTTTTCTACACTATACAATTCTTAGTTTATACTGACATATGTAAGTAATTAATGGGTCAGGTGTTTATATCAAGACCGCAACCTTGATTATAATAATTGTTATCACCACCCGCGCAACCAATGTTCGTTTAATTATATAAATGTCCATTTCAATACCCTTTCCCCATGTAATGTGGTGTCTGTTCAGTAATGACAGATTGGGCATGGTTAGTTGGAACTTTGGGTCTAAATGGATGCCATATGAGCTCCACCTAAAGGAAAAAATTGACTAACCAAGTTACATTAGTTAGTATGTAACTGAAAATTGTGTGTAGTGTAGTGTGCGGCAGGATAGCTCAGTGGTTAGAGCACCAGATTCCGAAGCAGACGTGCCCAGGTTCGTATCCTGTCCGCGGCAAATTCTGGCCAGTACTTGATGAGTTCCCAATAAGGACGAAACCGGTCTACTGGATGAATTGCCTTTTTCTACACTATACAATTCTTAGTTTATACTGACAGATGTAAGTAATTAATGGGTCAGGTGTTTATATCAAGACCGCAACCTTGATTATAATAATTGTTATCACCACCCGCGCAACCAATGTTCGTTTAATTTATATAAATGTCCAATTCAATACCATTTCCCCATGTAATGTGGTGTCTGTTCAGTAATGACAGATTGGGCATGGTTAGTTGGAACTTTGGGTCTAAATGGATGCCATATGAGCTCCACCTAAAGGAAAAATTGACTAACCAAGTTACATTAGTTAGTATATAACTGAAAATTGTGTATAGTGTAGTGTGCGGCAGGATAGCTCAGTGGTTAGAGCACCAGATTCCGAAGCAGACGTGCCCAGGTTCGTATCCTGTCCGCGGCAAATTCTGGCCAGTACTTGATGAGTTCCCAATAAGGACGAAACCGGTCTACTGGATGAATTGCCTTTTCTACACTATACAATTCTTAGTTTATACTGACATATGTAAGTAATTAATGGGTCAGGTGTTTATATCAAGACCGCAACCTTGATTATAATAATTGTTATCATCACCCGCGCAACCAATGTTCGTTTTATTACCTGATATTGACTTCCATAAATCGCTCCAGCCGTTTGTTCATTAGCAATGATATCCTCAGGTGGATTGGCTCTTTCTCAACCTTTTATTCATAACATTTCTTGCTAACTTTTTTAATGGAAATTGTTAAACACTTTTGTAGTGGATTCCTTGTCCCGCTTCTAGACTGAACAATAGTAGATTATCTAAATATTTTTTTAGAAAGTGTGTAATGGACAATAATGTTTTTCCGGCTCGTTTGTTGAAAATGGTATAGAAGAAGCACAATGAAGCTCCTCATAATCATACTCTTAAGCTAGCTTTATTAACTGGATTCTAAAGCTTTTAATTTATTGTGGACCGCCGAAGGACACCGATAATGATATCCGAAATAACCACATCAATAAAATGGACTGGAACTAATTCTAAGTTAGTCAAAACACGAATCAGGTAAAAATGCTATTAAAGTGTTACAAAATTTAGCTTCAGAATTAAACTGCACTTATTTTTTAAGTTAACACGAGGACTATTGTGACATTAATGTCTTCATAAACTTTTTTATCAGGTTGCACAAGGCAACTGTTGTTATTAATCTATAAGTAAGCATCATGTGAGAACCTTCTCTTATCATGAGTTTTTTCCTCCTTTACTTCATCTGCTAGTTCAAGCGTTCTCGTAGGAACTTTGCTGATTTAAGTTGCGGTGTACTGGTTATTAATAAAATAGGCCCCACTGGAGGAATGCCTACGGCTGTCGTTGCTTTCTAAATTTTTGGTTTGCCAGAAATTCATACAGAGTTTGTCAAGATCGATTTCGTTTTTTTTGAATTTCTTCTAAATATAATAATCCGTTTTCACAGTCGGCTACTGAAAATAACACTTGTTACCATATCTTATCTTACTTAAAATTGATGCTTGCCTCGACATATTCTGACTCGTCTTTTCTCTTATTTGTGATGTGAATTTTAAACAGCGTTTATGATAGCGTTAATGGATTCTTTATAGCAGCGGGTTCACGTTTAACAATTCATGATGCTTTGTCAGATGCGGCAAGTCTTACGGTTTTTGAAAAACATTTTCCTCATTTTATATGTATGTCTGGTTTAACAGTTTTACTGCCTATGGAATTTTTTCTGTATTGTTCCAGCCGCTGACTATCGCTGCATTTACTGCTTGACCGTTGAATATTTCTGAGCGTTAACACATTGGGCAGAGTTAGATAAGTTAAGTTTACTGCGATTTAAAGTCTGTAATTTAGGAAAAGAAGCATTGATATATCAAGAATATATTTTGGGTGAGCGAAGGACCAATTTATTTCTTGAAATCTTGACAACAAAACTACATTTCTTTGAGTAAAAATTGCATGCGCTTCCATGTAATTGCGTGAATAAGATGCTTAGTTTGATTTGGATTGTTAAATAGATACCATTAAAAGATGACCTACAACCCTTCATATTTGCTCGTTAGTTAAATAGATTCACGACGGTAAGTTCTTCGAATATATTAGTAAGCATCACCTACAGCACGTAGAGAATCATATGGTTGCATGCCAAAATCAATTGTCAACTCTTTTCGAGTCCTGCTGTGTCTAATAATTTACATCGATTTGCTCGACAAAGCGATTAATCAACAAAATCCGTCAAAATTTATCGTAGGAATTGATTTAAAAAAGCCTAGAAAAGTCCGGAATATTGGCACCTCTAGAGCATAAATTTGAAGAGAGGAAAAATGCTGAATCTAACTAGTTCATATATTCAACATAAGGTAAATTCGGAAAAATTACTATGCATATGCAAAACCTCTCATTTCCAACAACAAAAAACAAAACAGAATATTCAAAGATGTCACCAGCATGGTCTTGTATTGAACTGGCCACTAATTACTGGCAAAACAAGACCATCTGTTGGTCCAGCGTTTACACACCTTCAGACGGATTAGCAATAAATTGCAGTAGAATCCGCTGTGTAAACGACATAATAATTACCAGTAAAATCTGCCTAAACTGCATAACTAGATGATTAATTAGTATGGAAATATGTACACTGCGTTGCTACCAGAGGCAAACATACCATGAACAATGGGACATGACAGACAAGAAACGAAGAAAAAGCATTCGTTTCTATAATGGCAGAAAATATGAAAGCTTGGTGAAATGGTTATGCAATCATAAAAGAATAACCTAGCCTCAACCACTACCCATTTAAATATTGAGAATTAAAATTCGACAGGTAACCAACTTAGAACATTCCCACGGAGGCAAGAATTAAATTTTAAAATTTAACTCGTAATCAGACTTTCTCTCATTCAATTAATTAAATCAGGGTTTTGAGTTTGACATTAACATCATTCCCATTATATATATATATATATATATATATATATATTTACTAATCATTGTATAAGATAGAAAATTATGTTTATCTAATAGACCGATTAGTCCTCATTGGAAAGTCTTCGAGTACTTTCCTGAATTTTACTGCGGACTGGTCTCGATTCTGTGTACCTCTGCTTCAGGGTCTATAAGTCTATCCATAGCGCAACTTTGCGGCACTCTTCAAACACACATTTCTGTTTTATATTAACTTATGATTTTGGTTAGCCTTACCTTCAAATGGAGAATTTATTGCATCGGTGTAGACGTAAAGTTAATATCTAATTATGAACTGTGCGTAACGTGCAGCAGGTTGATACAATTAATAGAATCACAAATTCCAAAGAAAACTTACTCTGGTTCGAGTCCTGTCAGCAAAAATTTCAGACATTACTTGAAGAATTCCTAATAAAAATCAAACCGGTCTACTGGATAGCTTGCATTTTCTACGTTATATGATTCTAAGTTTACACCGACAAATATTTATGCAATGAGATTGGTGTTCATATTAAGGTCGCAATCTTGATTTAAATAATACTTACCATCGCTCGCGCAATCAATGATCGTTTAATTATATATATATATATATATATATATATATATATATATATATATATATATATATAACACCTGGCCTAAATATTCAAAAGTTTCATCAACATGATATTCTAATCGACTGGCCATGAATCATAAAATCCAACAATAATTTACTAGCATCCGGGCTAGACCAAACACCCCTCGACCAGAATCAATAAAAATTCGATCTGATTGGCAACAAACTCAAGAGGTAAAACAGCTGCACATACGAAGACAGAAATTTTGAAACAATATGAGTATTCAACGCTGCAATCCACATCTGTGCTGTTACCACGTGGACAAAACAACACTGCGGAACAAGGGGAAAAGAAAGACTACACGCGGGAAAATAACATTCGAACACGTAACGGCCAACAATGCGAAAAGTTGGTTAACTCTCAATCCATCAATGCAAGAATGATCAGATGCCAGAAATTACTTTGCTATACAGCGAGAAAGACTTATTACATGCTAACAAGCACACACAGACACGTACGAATGCACAATTAATAATTTGACCAAACAATAAATAGAAGTGAACCGAGTCAGATCTGTTGCCACCCACATAATCAAGTGAAAACCCAGGATGTATATAAATGAAAGATTGTAAAGTGAATTTTAGTAGTTTCGAAATAAATGGCCATTATCAACTTTGGTGTTAATGTGTTTTTCTTCCCAATTAGAATATATATATATATATATATATATATATATATATATATATTCAGGCAGTTTGATCGCTGTTAATTAGTGTACCCAAGCTTATGATGGATATAGGATTCATTACGTTTGATTGATGATATCTGCACTATATTGTACCACTGGTTAATTGTAATAGGTTTCGTTTTTATCTCAAGTACGCAGACTTGTGTTATATAAGCAGGTTATACTTTATTCAACTTTGTATATAATGTTATAGAAATTGGCAGGTATTTTTGTTAGCCATAAGATTTTTTAAGTATGAACAAAGAATGTTCAGCATTTGAAATTACATATTTATCGTGAGGAGTATCATTAACACAATTCGAGCAGCTTGCTTCGACATTACCTTGCAAGTTTTGTTTTTTTAATGAGGCGTAGTTCTGACATGCCAATCAGATGATCTATGGATTTTGACTATAATAAAATGTCATAACAAAATTTCCTTCTTCGTTATCAAGTTCGGTCAGGGAAGCATTCCTATCGTTTGTAAGGTTGACTTCTTCGTATTTAGCAATAGTCTGCTATACGCATAATTAGAATTTTAAAAAATTATCTTCAACTGTTTAAAACGTTACAAGACAAAAATTATGTATACAATATACGTCTAAGAAATGTTCCAGTCCAAATTGACTTCTTTTTTATTTAATTTTCGCACGTTAATTCAGGGGCTAAATTTATTAATCGAGATAACTTCAAAAGCCAGAAGCATTTTATCACATTTTAAATGTATGTTCATAATGGGACTGGTGTTTATATCAAGATGGAAACTTCGATTTAATTAAAAGGTATTTTGCTTTCCTTCACAACGATTTCGGTTTTATTACTTTGCCTCAAATTATATTCGATAAACCAGTCGGGATAGCTTTTATTTTTCAACGTTTCGCGAAGCAGGGTTAGCTCTAATTCAATATTCTTAGGTGAACAGCACCTGTGTATTCGTGTGTCCAAATCGATTATGATGTTCCTTCTGTAAAACCCTTGTACACTACTGGAATAATGTATAGTCTGCTCATTCCAGCTTGATTTCTTGTGAACTGACTTTGAGATGGTACTTTCTCCATCTCTCGTTATTCCTACATCTGGTAATGATGGATATATGTCTCGTTCATTTTCTAGCGTAAACTTGATTGCTTGGTCACCCTTGTTTATGTGATGTAGCATCGCATCTTTACCTTAATTCTATTCAACGACAATGGAAGTATCGTCAACGTATTGTACGTATGCACGGGTTCCATTGACAAATGGTTTCAATCCAAGAGGAAATTTCCATAATTATGCCGTCAGTTTGTCTGTAAATGACTCCTTGGAATAAAAATTGTATGTTAGATGTGCATAATAAAAAGATCCCTTATATCGTTCACTTCTATCATTGTTTCCGTTATAGATGACCGCAGATATTCACAGAGAATAATTATAGTTTTATTTAGCGAAATACTAGTAAATATGGATTGTATGTCTAGGGATAACATGTTCTTCTACATTAAAATTAATTCGCGAAATTTTTCCACAAATTGAATGCTATTGTGTACCACGTGTTCCATTTTTCTTTCAATGCAAGTTTTATAATCCGGCATAATATTCTCACTGCCCCGCGCTGTGCATTATTGACCATAGATAATATAGGTCTGAAAGAAAGAAGAATATAATTTTTGGTTATTTTGTGTACATTTGGCGGCCGATATAATATCGGGGGTGTTGAATCTACTGACTTTGCATTTTTACATTCTGTATTAACTGCATTTATGCCCTCTATGTCGAATTCCCGCTTACCTTCGACTTTAGATATAATTATTATTATAACCTTCGTTCTAGAATACTCTAATTGTGCTGTAGTATCTCATTATACCTCTTCTCATTTAAATGTTATGTTGTCGTCAAGAATTTGTAACATAGCTTCACTATGGTCAGTTGAATTCATTATCATTGTACCTGTCTCCTTGTTTGGATTCATGAGGTGATTCTTTTGTTTCGCTGTAGCTCATTTAGCCCCGCCAGATGCGTTCCAGTAATTATTTTATTGATTTTAAATATGTGCACATATTAGCCATATGCACTTCGGAGTTCCGATTTAATAAGCGAGTTGTTGTACTTCTCCGTTGTTTTGAGTTTGATAACATCTTCAAAAAGCATTCCATTGATGCTTGCATCTGCATTTCCTCATGTATACTTATCCTAGTTTTGTTATACTGTATTTCGGTCCAAAAGAGAGTAATCCATTTTATTACTTCGTCATTTTGATGTTTGTTAGTTAAAAATGCATTTACTTGGATTCTCAGGAACCTGTGTGATCATAGACCATTTTATTGCATTTCACGCTAGTTTTTTATTTCTCTACTCCTAGCACCTACGGTAATCTGAGCAACTTTCTTTTAAAAAATATTCTAATTTCATCCTCTATCATCTCCAGTTGTCTGCTTTAAATTCTTCTTCTATGAAATTTTATAGAATTGGAAAATTTCCAACGCTTAATAACATATTTTTGGATTTTTTCCTCACTTAGACAATTTTTATAAAAAAAGTACGCGTTCCACGCATTAACAATATCCATACGAATAGGATATATATATATTGATTGTCTCATATATATATATATATATATATATATATGCCATTAATCCAAACTGGCAATGGTTTATATAATTAAAAGAACATTGGTTGCGCGGGTGGTGATAACAATTATTATAATCAAGGTTGCGGTCTTGATATAAACACCTGACCCATTAATTACTTACATATGTCAGTATAAACTAAGAATTGTATAGTGTAGAAAAGGCAATTCATCCAGTAGACCGGTTTCGTCCTTATTGGGAACTCATCAAGTACTGGCCAGAATTTGCCGCGGACAGGATACGAACCTGGGCACGTCTGCTTCTGGAATCTGGTGCTCTAACCACTGAGCTATCCTGCCGCACACTACACTACACACAATTTTCAGTTATATACTAACTAATGTAACTTGGTTAGTCAATTTTTTCCTTTAGGTGGAGCTCATATGGCATCCATTTAGACCCAAAGTTCCACCTAACCATGCCCAATCTGTCATTACTAGAACAGACACGACATTACAAAGGGAAGTGGTATTGAAATGAACATTTATATAATTAAACGAACATTGGTTGCGCGGGTGGTGATAACAATTATTATAATCAAGGTTTCGGTCTTGATATAAACACCTGACCCATTAATTACTTACATATGTCAGTATAAACTAAGAATTGTATGGTGTAGAAAAGGCAATTCATCCAGTAGACCGGTTTCGTCCTTATTGGGAACTCATCAAGTACTGGCCAGAATTTGCCGCGGACAGGATACGAACCTGGGCACGTCTGCTTCGGAATCTGGTGCTCTAACCACTGAGCTATCCTGCCGCACACTACACTACACACAATTTTCAGTTATATACTAACTAATGTACACTTGGTTAGTCAATTTTTCCTTTAGGTGGAGCTCATATGGCATCCATTTAGACCCAAAGTTCCAACTAACCATGCCCAATCTGTCATTACTGAACAGACACCACATTACAAAGGGAAGTGGTATTGAAATGAACATGGTTTCCTTGAATAATAGGTTCTATAAGCATTGGCAATGCGGAAAGTGGCTATTTACCTGATATTTCTTACCTGTACAAAATTTACTTCACGTTGGTGTTTGGAGGCACTCTATATCTGAATTTGATAGCAGTAAGTATCTGTTTTCAAGATTAAATGAGATTGAAAATATAATGCTTATTTGAAAGAACGGTATGGCGTTTTTTATAAATTGATATGTTGGAAATAGGCTAGGTAATGTTTGTAATAATTCAGTTGCGCAACGTTTTCGATGGTCCAGTGGCTCTTATTTGTGTAAGGCAATTGTATCTATACTACGGTGTTTCATTTGCGTATGACATTTTGGTTTTTGGTCTTCTCGCTATCTCGCGTTCACAAATTTAGGCTTCTCTTCGTTACGCTCCGCTCATTTTTAATTAGACGCATATTCTAATTGGCCTTGAAATTAGCTACAGCCCTTGATTTACTGAAGAACATATTCTGCACGCGTCAATTAAGTATACTAAAGCTCGTTATATCTTCCCTATTTCTTGTTCTGATAAGTGTGTGCACAAAGTACTATTGTTCATCTGTTATCCCTTATTATAATATTTTTTCTCTAAGTGTGTTTTTGCATCCATAATCCCGGTGTCTTCGTTAGATTGGACCAAATGCGTTTTTGTTTTTGTTATGACACATACGTGCTATTTTCCTATAACAGAGTTACCTTTCTACTTAAATATCAACAAATGTACTCAAAACAACATCGTTACATTCATTAAATGCCCATTACACGTTCTACATTGACGAAAAAGTTGCATCAGTTTGAAATCTAATATGCGGTCAACCTAATATTATTTTTGACATACTTTTCGGGTTTTTTCAGCAATTCATGATTGAACTGGAGGCACGCCAGCCGCAGCTTAACCGGTTCGCTCACGAGCAAGAACGGTTGTTCAAATTGTTGGAGACATTGAAAAGCAGTTGTGACTTTCCCGACAGCCAACAGCGCACTACAGACTTATTCGAACTGAAGAAAAAGAGTAAGTCAAAACACTGATTGTACGGTTTGCCTTCAAGCTATGTTTCATATGTATTTTTTTCTTTTGGTCTGTTCGAAAGGACATGTCCTGTAAATTAGAGCACATTACATTGTCAAAATTTTATTATAAAATACTTTATTCCTCTTTGACATAATTTTATGTAAGTATTAGTTCGCCTCGGCTTTCCTTTAATTAAATAATGTATGTAATTTATTCTTTTTTTATTTCTGGTGATATGGAATTAGTTTTTTAAATCAAGCTTCCAATCACCAAGATAAATAATCATAATTATGTAACAAAAAAACATGGTTCGATCTTTTTTAATAATCCTGGCAGTGTGGTAGAAAACTAACTAGCAATAATCAACTTGCAATCGCAATGAAAGTTAGAACTGCAGCTCTCATTTCTAGTAATCTTACATTCAATAAAATTGGCTGGAATTTCGGATGCAAAAGTTCATTTCGGCCGCGATGGTAGTATTTTTGCGCTACTCTATCGTTATACATGCTAAACTTTGTGATTTGACTCCCTTTATTTCATATACTTTAATGCTCTGATTAAGAAAAAGTGCCTAATTTCATTTATACGTGTTACTGACATTAATTCTTATTTGTGTGACAGTTAAGAAGATGAAACGCGTTTATTTCTGGTTTACAAACCTGATTTAAATCATTGCTATGATTTCCCGCGCAATCGATTGTTCTTTTAGTGAAATGACAAGAACTGTCGTAATTAAATAAGTTCCATGTAGTTTAAAATATATTGCGTTTAAATCGCTTTATTTTGAGATGTTGCAATTATGGAATTGTATTCTATAACGTAGTAGGGGACCACTATACTTGGTTCTGCGTGTTTTAATAGATTTAAATGGAAGTACTAGAAAGGCAGGTGTTCAAAACATTTCTTTTTATATAAAATTAGTTTCCAGAAGTTAATTATTTCCTATGCTCAGTAGCTACAGAGTTTTCCTACTGCTATCTGGCTAGTTCCCCACACACCCACAAAGCATGCTCAGTGTTGTTTGCAACATATTTTTTGCTTTAGATTTAAATTTTTATCTGTATCTTTTAGTAATTATCTGCGTTTCTGAATTGGTAAATGCAGTTAAACTCTCAAAGCAAGTAAATTGTATCGATATGTAAATACAAATGAGATTGTAGAAAAACGTTTTTACACTCCCCAATCATAGTAAAGTTCTACTACTTTTTGATTGGTTTATCGCAAATATGTGTTTTTAACCAATGAAACATGAAAACTAGCTTCATACGCGTTGATATTTCCATTTGTTAATATTTTCCAGGAAATTTTGATAATGGGCTATGCTCAAACATTGTATCGTAAATGTGTGCAACAATTGTTGAAAAATACGTGTCTCGATGGGAATTTAACGAAAAACGACGCGCTAATACCGCAATAGCATTATTTATGAAACTACTAAAATCTAGATAAATGTTCACAACGATGTAGTTTACAAAAGGATTACTCATTTCGACGCGCTCTTGATTGACTGCTGTACTGTTATGCTGTTTGAGAAATTTCCATTTATAATTTTCATTTTTTTAAGTTATATAAAAATGAACGAGAGAGTTGTCGTTAATGTGCATTTGGTTGCAGAATGGATTTCATCAAATTTATTTTTTCTTACCAACAAAGATTAGTTTTTATCATGTAGGTGTAAAGCCAAATATTACATGCATTACATTTGACTAAAACGCGTTTAAGCTGAAAGGCGCTGCCTTATCATTCCCTTTCTTTGGAATTAAAATAGACCATAAT
This sequence comes from Eudiplozoon nipponicum, assembly GCA_029291075.1. Lineage (NCBI taxonomy): Eukaryota > Metazoa > Platyhelminthes > Monogenea > Mazocraeidea > Diplozoidae > Eudiplozoon > Eudiplozoon nipponicum. Next base: position 91,480 of record JAQBSW010001279.1, on the reverse strand, counting down.
GCTTGGAGGTTTCTTTTCTTCGCCTGTGTCAAAGGCATTGGACTCTTTAAGACAGGCAGTAATCGAGTTTGTGGAAGAGGATGATGTTGGCGGCTTTGCAAGTGGCTTCGCGGGGCAGGGTAGCCACAAGGAGCGTAAAGTCTTTCATAATAAGGTCAACCAACATAACTTGCCTGAAACCCATCATTTGGCCGCCAAATCAAGTTCTGTGGACTCAACACCAAAGGCTTCGCGGCGTACAGACAATTGCAGTCACATTAATTTTCGTGAAGACACTGGAAAACGTCAGCTTTCGTTTTCTGAAATATTTGCTGACACACAGGACGACACGTTCGATGCAAAATTAGGCATGCAGGTAGCAGATAGTGATGATAAATATTCAATAATAAAGGAGAACATCTTGTTAGATGCACACGCCGCTATTGATAAAACTAGCAAAAGTCAATTGCAAGATGCTTACCGTGTCGCTGATCACCTTCAAAGTGATATATGCACAAATGCCAATGAAATGTGGGACTGCGTAGACTCAGCCGCACCCGAATGTCCACAAACAAGTAAGAGCCAGACTGCTCACCTGACTTCGGGTACTTCGGCAATTGAACAAATCTCTCTCTCGGCAAAAAAACACTCTGAATCTGAATCTTTTGCAAAAGTTGAAAAAGCGGAAATTGAACAAAAGGAAGGCGGAGCAATTTCATTAACAACAGAACAGAAGGACCGACAACCTTGGCTTATTGAGATGGAGAACCGCGTAGAAAGTTCTTTCGATTCGGTTAGTCCCAGATCGTTAGCGTCGCACGTGTGTATTGATAACAGATTTTACCCTGATAAGGACTGCAAAAAATCAAACGATACTCATGACGCAAATCTGGTACAGAATTCATTTCTTATACCACAAAATAGTTTACATGTTACAACATGTTCCAATGAGTCGAAAAAAATGTTACCAGCTCTCGCTATAGGCGAAAAAAGTCCTATAGAACCGAAGCAGAGCCTTTTCAAACGAGCCGAGGTATTTGCATCGAACATGGCCAAAATACTACCAGAGTCAGCGGAAAAGTCTTTCAGTAAAATAGAGGAAAACACTTTAAGGGCAGGCAAACTTCTCTCTAATTTTATAGACGCAGTGCCGACATCGCCTCTCGCGCAGTCCCAAATCACGCCTGATATAGTGCAGACGGTGGAAGAAGGCAATAATGGAATGACGAATCTATCAAACTCGAAGTCATTTCCTAGTGTAAATATGTGCAATTCTATGCTAACAAGCGAGGCAGATAGAATCAGCAAGAAATCTTTAGTTGAAAATATTTTTTATAACAATGAAAGCTCTACATTACTGCAAGAAAATAATTTAGACGACGAAGGTAAGAATACGAGTGCGTTAGGGTGCTGGACGCAGAGAAATTTGAATGAAATAAGTGAACAGGCGAACATTCCCATCATTATGCCCTACTCTAGACTGAAAGATGATCTTGAAATAGATTATGATAATTGTGATATGCATTCGTGGACAAGTGAGCCGGTTTTTGGGTATTCGTCACACGAATCTTTAGACAACCTACTCTTGAACGTAAAGTTCCAACAATCTCGCAGCATTGAAGGTGATAAACTTGTCGGACTTTTTCACTCTTATGCAGAAAACAACAACGAAGACAGATATACTGACTTGTTTTCTTTTGCTCCTAGTAAGTATTTTCAAGGTAAAATGTAGAACTAATTGCATAAAACTCTGAGACACATACATGTATGCGAGAATTTTAGCAGGATTTAGGTTTTTGCTTACTGACTAATAACAAATTTGGCATATCAATGAAAATTGCATATAACTCGCTGGTGCGCTGGTGAAAGCAATTTACTGAAAAGCTGAATTAACTTCTCATAGGTTCAAATCCCGTTGGCGATTATTCTAGTATCTCCAGATGCTTACCTAGTTAGGATTTGACTAGATACTTCGATAATTAATTTTTTTAATTTCACGCAATGCATAGTTTATACTATCAACACACACACAAAATATATGCAAAAGAATAATGTCACTATACTTTGATTTAATATCATTATCTCGAGGCTGGCTATTTCCATCTTTAGGTTGATATTGATATCCAAGGTAACCAACTTTAATAAAAGATTATCTAAGTTTGTGTGTCGCTAAACGCTATATTATATACGTAGTTTTGGTGTATTTTTATGCTTTGCAAGACTCCACGAGGATTGCGTCAGGATTTAGTTATAACTATCGTCATAGGAGCGACAGGTTTATCCTAAAACTGGATGTGTTTGAACTGTAAGATCTAAAAAAAATTAAACAGCTAATTTTATACTCTCTGTTACTGATATTTGCACAGTTTACATCCATTTGGTACACCTTAAATTATTAGATTCGCGTGTCTATTGCATGTTACATTTATTAACCAATTATATAGTGGATTCGAGTAGTTAAACTTGCTCTTATTGATAATTAGCCATTAAGCAACATTGGTTGGCGCCAATTTGATTAATGCTGGTGCTGTATCAGCTTATATATTTCTATATACGCCAAACCTAAAGGCGTCACAGCTCATTTTCACACTTACGTTTCCTCCTCTTTGCGTAATTTTAAATTTAACTGACCTGCGATGCTACAGCCAGTGCCTTAAAAATGTAATTATTCGCCCAATAACAGTAACAAAAAACAAAAACTGCAACTGTTGCAACATCTTCGAGAGAGAAATTTTAATCGCTTAAATAATCATGTCCTAGTTCTTGGTTATAACATTTCAGACAAGCTTTGAAATTTGGCTGCAATTAAGCATTTCAAAAAAGCCGGTGAATATTTTTGCTAATTTTATTCCCAGATTATGCATAATCCAATTAATCAAGCTCGCGTTTCTTATGTGCTATTCTTTTACCTTCGCGGAATTTTCTATTGAAAATACTGCTGTTAAGATGTTTGGTCTGGTTTACATTTGGCCAGAACCAAAAATCAACGAACAGTTTCAAAACACGAACAGCGAGAATTAAATGTGTTAAATAAATTTAATTCGTTTTTTTAGTTTAAACTTACATTTATGCGATTCCAATTCAAGGATAACTGTCAGTTTTTCAGAATTTTCATGGAGTTATTTTGGTACTTGTCACCTTGATTAATTGTCAATGCGACAATCAAAATTATGCCAGAAGAATATGCAGACTTGAGATAAACACAAATCGCACTTTATTTACCTTGTCCATAAAACGTAGCAAGACTGCCGTCAGACGCAGATAATGGAGCATTGTAATATTTTACATTCAGTAACATAGCACAATGTCATTTTGAAAAAACAAAGACTATATTGCACTTAATGCATAAGTTATAAATAAATCAGAACTGTGGCTCACTCGCAATAGTATCGTACACACGGTAATTGGCTGGAACCAAGTGGGCACCATTTTTCCAGCTTTCACCATTCAAATAAATTATTCAATGAAGCAAACATTGAAAAAGTGAGCTATGGTATCTGACATTTAACTACAGTTTGTGTATTGCGACTAATCACTAACAATTTTTTATTCAACCAGTAACACAGTATAGTAATACCGCCTTCGGTAAAGTTTTGCTTGATTTTAAAATTATCAATACCATCTGGACTATCATTGAGGGCATACTCGATTGACTTATAGAAGTGTGGCCTAAGCTGCAAAAAAATAACTTAGAAGGTCTGCAGCCGTTACTCCAGCCAAGTACAGTAGATGCGAGATTCCTGGAGGTAAGAACCGCATTTCCTACTTTCCAGAATCTATATACGCACTGCGGTTTACTCCTCGTTACTCAGTGTGCTGCCTTTTTATGATACTTCCGCGGAAAGATCGAAGAATCAGTGCGTACCACTGACGGTAGTTTTGCTCTGTTGTGCGATTGGCGGAATAATATACGATTGGTGTTTATCCTAAATCCACAAACTAAATTTAGATATTATTTCCGTACCAGATTCCACGGAAGTAATTGGCTTTCAATTACTCTCTCTTGGCAAAACAATATATCCCGTATGTATTGCTGATATTCTGTCCGATACCACCGTTTGCGACCAGAACACCATCCACACAACCAGTCGTCAAAACATAACGCAGGGTACGACGTTTCGACCTGTTTATCATCAGGTGACAGCAAACTGACTGAGTTTAATCCGCATTGAATATATAGAAATCAATGATATGCGGTTCACTCGGCAGTCTCGCATACATTGAACTTGACTGGAAACATCTGCTGCACAATTTCTTTTCAGTCACGAACATTTACTGTTTGTAGCTTTCGCCATATAAACATATATAGGCAATGCAATTTAACAATAATTGATTGAGCTGGTGGTGTTAACAATTATTTAAATCTAGTTTGCGAGCTTGAAGTAATCACCAATCCCATTGTATTTAACCGTCGTATTTTGATGATGGGCATGGAAGGTCTAAACGTGTCAGTGCGTTGCGGATGACGGTAGTTTTGTTATGTTGTTCGACGACTGCTTAAATACAATTGGATTGAGGTATACTTCAAGCTCGCAACCTTGATTTAAAGAGTTGTTACCACCACTTGCGCAATCAATTATTGTTAAATTGTATTTACTATATAAGTTTATATGTGGTGAAAGCTACAAACTGTTAATGTTCGTGACTGCATAGATATTGTGCAGCCGACGTTTCCAGTAAAGTTCAATTTATGCGAGACTGCTAGAGATGAGAGCAGCATATCTAGTTTTGATTTCCATATATATTCAATGCGGTTTGATCTTCGATAGCCAGTTTGCCGTTGTACTCTGATGATGACCATGGAAGGTCGAGACGCGTCACCGCGTTGCGACTGGCGGTAGTTTTGCTATGTTGTTGGACGACTGGTGAAATACAATAGGATTGGTGTTTACTTCGAGCTCGCAAACTTGATTTTAATATTTGTTACCACCGCCCGCACAATTAGTTATTGTTAAATTACTTTTATTTGTTGAACTTCTGTGTAAAGACACCGGTGTGACATCATAACTCATGTCATGCATAATTTCCTCATCTTCTTAATTCTAAAATGCTTTTTCTCGCATTTAATAAATTTACGGTATGCTTTTCATACCAACTCATTGCTTCTATTATCTTTAGTAAGGCCTACGATATTTAACAATTATTTTTTATTTTCTAGGACATCATATATGTTTTCAATTTAAATTTAGTTATGTCTATTCGTGTGTATCTACATAATATTGAGGATAGCGATGTTTTAGAATTCGCTTTTATTCATCTTGCAAGTTGTTAGCTGAAACCTTCATAGTGTCTTATTTTGTATATGCTAAGACAGTAAATCATCTTTTCTTGTAAAGTTTCTGAAGCGACTTTTTAAGTTGCACTTTAGACAATGACCGTACGACAAGTGCTTGCAAGGTGTAATCAAGTTTCACGTTTCCTATTTATTTAACAAACAGTTTTATTTATATGCATCTATATAATCATCCATATAAGTTCACAGATAAGCAATTAATTTTAACTTAACTTTTAAGAATAAATCTCATTTTGAAACTTAAATTCTTTTTGCAGACTAACAGCAAACAGCAATGTTTACCGCTTGAAATTGCAATATATTGTGTTATAATGCTCCACTAAATAAGAAAATCTTTGCAACCTTCATTTGCAGCATCGTTTATCATACATTTCTAAAATTTTTGAAAATATTTCATGTAATTAAACGAACATTGGTTGCGCGGGTGGTGATAACAATTATTATAATCAAGGTTGCGGTCTTGATATAAACACCTGACCCATTAATTACTTACATATGTCAGTATAAACTAAGAATTGTATAGTGTAGAAAGGCAATTCATCCAGTAGACCGGTTTCGTCCTTATTGGGAACTCATCAAGTACTGGCCAGAATTTGCCGCGGACAGGATACGAACCTGGGCACGTCTGCTTCGGAATCTGGTGCTCTAACCACTGAGCTATCCTGCGGCAGGATAGCTCAGTGGTTAAACACCTGTCCTAATCCTGTGTCCTAACCAGCCTGATAGCTCCTAGATAATTATATGTAAAAATGATGTCGTCAAATGACTTCCTGATATAATAACTATTTCATGTAGTTGTTTATAATATTGCTTTTATACATCTTATACATTTGAAAGCTTGGTCTTGATTGCAGCTAGGCAATAAATATAGAAAATCTTAAGCATATAAATAATATAAATCATAATAATAATAATAATAATAATAATAATAATAATAATATGTATATTAATAATAATAATAGTGTGTGTATTATTAATATTACAATATTATTATTGCTATTATGTAGTAGTGGTATTAATAGCAGTAGTAGTTGTAATAGCCGTAGTAGTAGTATTGGCGGGGGTACTAGTAGTGGTGGTAGTAGTAGTTTATTAATATTATACAAATTATATTATTGACAATTATAAAGTTTTATATTATTAACATTGATTAAAAAAATAAAATTATTAATAACGATAACAATAGTTATATTAATAATATTGACAATAATAGTAATACTAATACTAATAATAATAATAATAATAATAATAATAATACTACTACTAATAATAATAATAGTGATAATAATGATAATAATAATAATAATAATAATAATAATAATAATAAAAGTAATAATAATAATAATAATAATAATAATAATAATAATAATAATAATATTATAATTTTACTATTTATAAAAATTACAACAACAATATTATTATTATTATTATTATTATTCTTTTGAAATACGAGCTTTAATAAAATTCATTGTACCCTTTTTATGTGCAAAAACAAAATTTCTTTTGTTTTTTGCACATAAAATTATCTATTATTATTATTATTATTATTATTATTATTACTATTAATAATAATAACAATAATAATCTTAATTATGATGACAATAGCAATAATATTAACAATATCTATAATTATGATATCTATTATAATATTAGTATTAGTGATAGATAACAACATTAATGATCGAAAAAAAAATTTAAGGAACAATTCCGCAAAGAAATTATTATTGATGACACAGAATGAAGTTACTCTAGTCTGATTGCCAAGGCCGTCCTAGATACCTCTTATAATTCTACACAAAGTATATTTTAGGCCAAGTCACTTTCAAGGACAGCCACCACAAAAAGTACAGTTCGATTGTGGTTTACATTGTGTTACCTATACATGTGGCGCATGAACTTAGTTGCACGAGAACGAAATTGAAATATTGTTAAAATCCTCGTAACTATAATTTTTAAAATGCATTATGGAAGCCATGTTTACTTATATTTATATGTATATGTGCTCTGGTTTGAATCCTCATCGAGGAAACGCTGGCAATAGTTGGTGAATGCCATAAAAGGAAGCAACTTGTATAATTTATATAGTATATATACTATGTTATGCAATATTTGGCCTACACTTGCAACATGTTTGTTCATTAGTAATAAAATCTTAGAATTATACATATTTTTTCTCTATCTCGATTTAAATATAAATATTTATATCTTTATATATATGGTTATATACTTCGCCAATTAATGTTTCCTATCTAAGTAATTGTGACGTTAGGTAAACTTTAATTCAGTCGAATTGAAATCTATCGTTAAATAAGTCAGTACTATGTAGTTCTTTGTTTTATATTTAAATTTATAGCGGAGAAATTTAGCTTTGATGTTTGATGTGAACTTTTAAACTCGAATAACCCATCACTATTTAAGCCATTGATGGTTTACTTCTCCTATTCGTTATGTAGCGTACTCGAATGACGTTGGCATGCGAGCTCTGTCACTTTCACGACATTCTGCAACAGATGCTTCGCGGCATGACCAATCTATCACTATTAATTTGAACATCAAAGGAACGAATTTGACATCTATACATTATTCGCTTGTATTCATTAGGCATGAAGAGCTTAGTATCAATTCATTTTTTATATATTTTATAGGACCAGTAAGATATATCAAATTTAGTATGAAAGAAAATCCCGATGAAACATGCGTTCCGTTATTACTCGCCAATCCTCAGTTATCGCTGCTGCTACTGTTGCATATATATTCACAACCCAAAATCCATTTTTTCAAGTCCCGTGCGACAAAACGAAAGTATCATCTCCTGTGTTGGCAATTTTCACACTTGTTCGTTTGTTCATCACAAATGAAATAATTTAAAATATTCCCAGCTTGAGTAAAGAATGTTATTATTACTAGAAAAATGTATAGACTGATGTCGAACGAAGTCTCAAGAAAAGTCGTCTCTTGAAAATAATTTGTTTGCTTTCCATATATATGTAATTTGGTTTGATCTTCGATAGCCAGTTTGCCGTCGTACTCTGATGATGACCATGGAAGGTTGAAACGCGTCACTGCGTTGCGACTGGCGGTAGTTTTGCTATGTTGTTCGATGATTGGTTAAATGCAAGGGGATTGGTGTTTACTTCAAGCTCGCAAACTTGATTGAAAGTATTGTTACCACCAGCGGCGCAATCAATTATTGTTTAAATAAGTTGTTTGCCGTTAAAATTCTATCTATTGGAATTGGAGTCGGTTATTGATGCGGTAGCAAATGAGATGCATAGCGACGACCACCTACGAATGTTTAATCAGTGAAGCGACAAATTGCACATCTCACTGGTTCAAAAATTTGTAAGGAGTACATAGTTTGAGCTCACCTCTGTCTAGATTTCATATGCATAGAACAATGTTGATAGCCTAGGCTCTTCTTTTTGTTTCAAAAACGATAGCTTTTGACTCTATTGAATGTTTCCGGTTGTCTTGCTCAGGAGATGAGTCAAAACGATGTTTGAGCAATTTTTGTTATTTTACCATTTTTCAAAATTGCAGTTTTTGCGAATAGAAGGTTTTTTTAGTTTCAATTATCATCCTATTTCAAGTTTAGAGGATACTCTTAAACTCACGTATACATTTGTTTCAATCATGGTTATGCATTTTTAAATGGAATTAGGAAATAAAACATGTATTGGAGCATAAATATGTTATAAAGAAAAACTGTTTAAAAGCTGCCATTTTATTTTGCCAGAATTTAACTGGGCTATACTATCTGGCATTTGATGTGGTCACTGTTGGAAATCAAAGAGGATGATTTTGTATTTAATAAACCTATTATACAAAAACAAGCAAGTATCTGGACAGGGACACGCACATGTGAAAACAAGTATTCAGAAGTTTATGCCTAAATCATGTTCGAAGTTTTTCTGTCTTTTTAGTTGAGGTTTAATGATGCCTCATATAACAGCTTCCGGTATCCGTTACTCTTTTTATTTCACACCTCGAAAGACACTTAAATATCCGTCTTATTTAGAGTTTGATTATCATAAATTTTGTTTGCAGCTATTGCGGTGTTTGGTCTAAAATGCTCTTGAATTCATCTCTATAGTGCTCCGTAAGTTCAGCCGATTCCTAGTAAATACACGTTATATAAAAATTCTCCTCCTCAAATGAAATAAAGATGTTGTTTTCACTTTGAACGGCCAATATTGCCTGTAAGTAGATGTAGTGGCGATGGACAGTTCGTTTAGCCGTCTACTGCCTGATTTCTATACCATCAGTCTAGATCCATAAAAACTACATTTACTTATTAAAAATACTACATAATTGATGTATGTTGATTGCAGTTGACTAACCATAAACGAAAATGTATAAACAAATACGTGCGTATGTTTATAATAATTTTGACCATTATTTACAGTTTTCTTGTGAGTGCTCGATCTCCTAGCTTTTCCTTGACATATTGCTATTTAGACTGGTATATGGTAACATAAAATGTAAAATATTCTCAATGCAGGCAGGAAATTGTCAGAACATCCAGTTCCACCATGTTGTCGCAATCTGTTGCTATTGGAATTGACAACTGTTTTTCCAATGGAAAACCGCTAATTTGATTATAAAATCCCATCCTAAATATAAAATAATTAGAAGTCATGCATGTGTTCATCACCCTCATAATATGCCTCATCGTGATTTAACTTCGATTCAATATTACAAAGTGTTCTAACAGGAAACGCTGTAACTATTCCACGGCTTTGGGTATCGGTATATTGATCTACACTGTGGCCACATCTAAGTTCGCCAACCTTTTTTCCGTTTAATTCACATTTATCGACAATTTAAACCAAATTGTATGAATAAAACAACGAAATATGTTTTAATAAATATTAAAAGGTTACCTGGATTATGTACCTTTTTTAAACCATAAACTATTGGCGAAACTGAATATGATTGTATGAAAGTGTTACACTGTGGTTGAACTAATTCTCCCTTAGCAACCATGTTATTGGTCAATAATTTAACTTTGCTAAGTAACTTATCCGTAGGATCTTTATGAATTTCAGCGTATACCTATATATTGTGTACACAAATCTTGTCATTATAATTTGATTGACTCAGCAGAACCGTCACCACTCCTTTGCCTGCTTTCGAACCTGTCTAACTAGTTGTCAATAGCCATTTTATTAGTCTTTTTTATTCAAAATAATGTTTATATTTATCCTCTTCATACGTTAACACAATCGTACCAATGTCTATTTCAAATTTAATTTTATCTTCCTCTGAGAGGAATTGTGCTGTTTTAACGGGTTCACTTATTATCTCATTTTGGTGATATCTTAATTTCAATAGCTTTATTCAAACCACGATTATACGCTTCTAACTAATTCTCAATAATTTGTATTTTAAATTGGTTTACTACTTGATTAATTACAGTAGCAATAATCATATCAGTAGTCTGCCTATAGATACCGAACTTACCCAACTTTCTACCACGTCTAAACATGACATTTTGTCTTTCTGTTACGTGCGCTACCAGTAAAATCCTTTAGCTGATAATTGCATGTTCAATCTTGAAACTAAAACCACATGTTACAAAATACTGCATATTTGAGTTGTGTTCAGAACCATAAACGGAGAAGCAAAAACAAATAAAATGTTTATGTATTTAATGACTTGGACCATAATGTTAAGTTTACTTGGAAGCACGAAAAGACTCATTTGTTTTTCTTTGCTGTACTATAATTGAAACAGGAATATGGTAAGCTGGAAAAAAAATTAAAACAGATGTAGACCAGATTGAGCATCCATTGCCACACCGCTGTCTCAAATTCGCAAAAGGGAAATTTGATACGTAGTTTATCCGACAAAAAACGAAAAACTGTTTTGTGCAATTACATTTTCCTGAACGTGCGGTGCTCTAAACTGCTTAATTAGAAAACGGGTACCCAAAGAGGTATGCTGTAATAAACATGAAATATATTTTATTTAAATGACATAGTTGAGCAGAGAGTTATGTTGGCCGCAAATAGGCGATGATTAAAGCGGTGAATTCAAGAACATTGAAACAAGACTCAAATGGGAAAGGGGAAACGCGTTCGAAATAGTTGTACGCATAGTATATAAGAATCAAACTGCAAATCGAGCGGAGTTTCGGGAGTTACGCTCAACGGAATGTGTTTTATGCAACATCCTTATATCCAGCTAAGCATACAAAAAGAGTTTGTGTATGAATTGAATAAGGACTGGTGAATTATTTAAATATAGGTTGCGATCTTAATAACACCTGACCCATTATTTACACATATTTGTAATTATAAACTAAGTCTTGTGTAATGTATAAAAGACAATTCATCCAGTAAGCCGCTTTTGTTCTTATTGGGAACTCGTCACGTTCTATCCAGAATTTAATATTCCCGATGTTGCCTTGCCTTAAAGCCGGCTTGGCTATAATGGTGTTATGTAGTGGTTTAGTTTGCTTCATTTCTGCATATTATCTAAGTAAATATACTCAGACTATCTAGACACTCCCCGCAATAAATCACTTTCCTTTGAAATTTTTTATTTTCATCTAAATTATTTTTAATACTTCCACTTTTATTATTATATTTTTTTATTGTATTTTATTGTTTTCTTCTCGCGATAATATAGCAGTGACGCATCAGTTACTAACGCCTTTTTATATTGCTCTCCATGATGATTATGATGATAATGATGATGGTGATGATAATGATGCTGATGATAATATGTATGTGCGTGTGTTTCTAAGTGTGTGATTATCTCATTTACTAACTGTAATTGTTTAATACAAAATTGGTTATTTACTGTATCATATACGACAGTCTAGTTGAGGTTTGGCGAAAATAAAACGGCCTTTTTTATTTCTTCCGTGTTCTGATTTATATTAAATTAATGCTTTAATACACTATTTAATTCTCAGTTAAATTACCTGGTCAAAATAGTTTGACCTGGTTGGCGGCTACTTTAGGATAATATAGTTTTATATCTGAGATTGGCACATATAGAAAAGCATTTCGGTGATTGTAATGATTTTAGAATTATTCGCGTATGCCTCACGTGTAGCTCTAAATACTACGCTTACTTTTATGCATTTTTAAAGTTGAAACAGTGCATCAGACTTGGACAGACACTTCAGAAGCGGCTAAAATCCGACTAGTCGAACTGAATGCCATCATGCAAAATAATCAGCGTGCTCAGGAAATGGCTCGTGATACAGAACGTTGGATCTCGAGTCTGGAAGCGGAATTCGATCGACTTTTGGCAAGCACGGAGCATCGCACTGAAAGCCCGTTTGGCCAGAATGCTAGGCAGGCAGCAAGAAGACGTCAGATTCAGGTACACAATGACACATTTGCTAAACATATGCAGAATATAGTGTCCTTCTGTTTTTAATTTAAATTGAGCAATAAACTGTGACTTGAAGCAAAGCTTTATCATAAAGTATATCTATAATTGGAATGCTCCCAGGTCTTCTTTCTAATAGAAAATTTTCTCTGCTCATTTTTGCTACCTTCTTTAGTTCTCAGCTCATCCCGGCAAATAAAGGCAAACTAATAAAGCACGTATGAAGTTTCGTTTTAGTTGATTTATTTATACTTTTGACTGGTAAACTTCAGTAGCAACCGAGGTTTCACTATATAGGTGTTCCTTACGTGTGCGTGTGTGCACATCTAAATGCTAAGCCGGCATTTAAATATGAATACATACGAATGTGAAACGCTATAAGTGACACTTGGCACAAGTCCGACCAATTGTTTTTTTTCCATAGTATCCTTCCCATTTGCGAAGATAGAAACAAATGCTATCATAAACAATAACCATTTCTTTTTCATCTCTACATGAAATATCTAAAATATAAAATAAAAATATGTTGAATGGAAAAACAAAATGAAAATTTACACCGGGAGAGTGCATCACCTCTGTTTTTGGCTTAATGACCGAACATGCTTCTTCTGCTTTCATAAATTCGTATTCAGTTTGTGTATCCATTCAGTTTCGTATGTGGCTTACTTGTTTCTGTTGTTGTATCTAGTAATCCTCTCGTATGCTACGTCTGACGAACATACGTACGAGGTTTTAATTGCAAACGTGTATTCACCATTTGATTTGAAGCAGGCGTTTAAGTTGCAAAGACCATTCTTTCAAGTAATTAACTGTCTGGTCGATCAGATTGACAATACGTCGGGTTTTATCTATTTGATGGTAGAGGCAAATGTGTTACCTTACATACCACTCGTAGTTTGGTTGCATCAAGTTAGTGAGTTAATGCTGCTTCAACGTTCTTCTGCATTATACGATAAATGGCGTCCACCTTAATGGGATTTTAGGTAAACTTCGTACTTTCCTGGGCCTAAAGACGTTTCTCTTCTGAGTTCTCTTCTTAACAATTGCCTTAACCAATTGTATGAGGCTAATCATCAGGCATTAGCCAGCTTTTTTCTGTAATTTATGCGTCGTCTTTTGTATCTTGGCTAACCAGTTTGTCAATTCTTAAAGAACAACCGCAAATCATTGATCGTTATTATTGGAAGGACGTTAAACTGCCATAATCTAAATACTGTGTAAATGAGGTTGATTTATGCTGAATTTTGTGAGTTAATTTTCAATTAACCTCTTTCTATAATACTAAATTTATGAACGGTAAACTATCGTCTATCTCATGCTCTGACATGAAGCTGATATTTTAGTTCGCTTTAATGAGTTATTAAATCAGTGCTTGTGACTGCGACATGCTTAGTGTGAAAATTTACTCATACCGCTCTTTGATGATGTAGTCTTAAAGTGGCCTAGTAAAATCTCTGTCAACGTTGGAAATAGAGAGTATAACATTGCCACATGCGTCAACCTGTTTGTGAATACTTCCATTAAAGGCAATCGTTTTGTTTTTATCAAGAATACATTAGTAATTTTTTTATACATACCTTAAGAAATGACGTATACATAGATGACTTAACTAGTCACAGGTGATGCAAAGTAATACATATACATGAGCCTAGTAACAAGCCTTTTATTTTTACAGTCCAATTATCCCACATTTCTCGTTCTAATGTATATCGGGTATAGGGATTAATAGCGGCTCCTACTGATGACTCGCCAGTATGCACGAAAAAAATGCGCACATGTGATTATATTTTCAATTCATGCAGAATTAGATTTATCTCTCTGGTCCTAGATGCGCAACACCGAATACACTATTACATTTATATTAGTTCTCTGCAGCAAACAGTCTCTAACAAGTGCGTATTAGGTGTTGCGAACCTAGTAACAAATTAGTTCAGTTGTGACCAGAAGGATAAACCAAAGGCAGCATGAACGGAAAGTATAATCTCAAGCACATTCGTTTCGTGCTTACTGGCGACTCATCAGTAGGAGTCTCTAACAAGCTACTTCATACAAGACCAGGGGATATGCCATAGACAGCGTGCAAATTGATGCATGCGTCTTTATTAATTGATCAGTAGATGGTGGCTTTATTAATTGGTTAATTTTTTGTTGAACAATTGTATGCTGAAATCTACTATACGGATGCATAAATGAGTTTACACTGTCTTTCTATGTTGAATTTGACAACAAGTTCCGGCCCAATTGGAAGTATGCTTTAAAGTCACATTGTCGACGATTTCATTTTAAGCTTATTCCAAAATTTCTTCAATAGTAACAATACTAATCATGATCATCTCTATTAACATACTTATTTATTCAGCTCTCATGAAATGATGCCCAAACACCGCATGACAGTCAATTCTATGCCTGAACAACAAGAAACGCCAAGTCGCCCATTTTTAGTGACTTACGCTTCAATAAACACGTGTTTGTATGACAAAAAGATTTCACTCTGTTAATGCTTATTTGAGCATACACTTGTTACCAATATATATATGCAATTTTGTATTAGGTGTTGCACACCCAGTAAAAATTTGTTCAAATATGACAATACGGATAAACCAAAGACATCATGAACGCAAAGTATAAACTCATGTGCACATTCGTTTCATGCTTACTGGCGACATATAAGTATGAGCCGGTACTACACGCTTCACCCACTATCTATTTTGGTGAGGAATGTAGGAAAATAAGTCAGTTCAATCTCCTATACAAATGTGTAAACCTGCAGTAGTGAAGCTAACGTCATATAAATTCTTCGACAAATGCGACTTCAAAGCGTAATACCGACTCCTACTGATGAGTCGCCAGTAAGCAAGAAACGAAAGCCCACGAGATTATGCGTTCAATTCATGCTGCCTTCGGTTTATCATTCTGGTAATATTTGAACTTATTTTTTTACCAGATGAGCATACACTCCCGATTTTACATGCATAAAAAATGTATGTTCTGGAAAAGACTTTCGTAGAGTATTTCAAAAACGCGTTCCGCTTTTAAGATCGTATATTTTGCCACAATTATCGAAATTCGCTTTTAGTTTTTAAAACTGACTATTAAAAATATCAGTTATTTTTGTAAACATAATTAGTGGCGCAAATTAAGCCTGTTTACCCTGTGCTGTACAATATTTTGTTTTGAACACAAGTTATGCAATAAAATCTATATATGCGCGATTGTTATCTTCATTTGTGCTGAAGTTGATCGTCAATGCATATAACCAAATGACACAATGATTAATAAATACTATTTGGCAATTAGCTTTTGTTTCTTTTGTTGCTTTTGTTTGCATTTTAGTTAATGTTTAACTGCGTACCAATCTTCTAAAGCAATAACTCCGCTTTTTTCCTTTACCAGTATTGTAAATGTATAGATGAAGCCTGTCTTAAATATTATTGTACTTCCGCTAACGAAAACAGTTTTTTAAACGCATTAACTTCAATAGGTAAGCATTTATGAAGAATCCTGATTTAGACTCTTTAAGTAAAAACTATTTTATTTGTGACAGTTCAAAAAGACAAATGTCGTTAAACTTTATAATATAGACAAACAGCAGGTTCCTGTGTGTCGTCATTTGAATAAACTTGTCCTAACGGGGATAAATATAACTCTTAGCTAAATTGCAGGTGGTGTACCGAATGGAAGTTCGGTCATATATATTCATTAAAGCTTTACCTGGTGCCGTAAAGCAAGATGTGCACAAGTCTTTTAAATTAGTATCAAGTTACAATGTTTTGGTCATTACCGCATAATTTATAAAGTTATAAAAGAACACTATAAATGTATAATTCCTCCTTTCTAGAACAAGAAAGATAATCTAACGTCAGAATGAACGAAAGGTATAATCTCATGTACACATGTGTTTAGTGATTACTGGCGACTCATCAGTTGGAGCCTGTACTTCACCCTATACACACTATATCTTTGTTCAAGGAAGTTGGGGTTGTCATGAGGTACGATCAAAAATTTCTCAAAGAATGTTTTCACCTGCATGCATACACACACGTACACATACACGCAATATCCACTATTTTTAAATTTTAGAACAATTTCTAACACATCCACACTTTTTCACTTTTTAATATAATTTCTTACAAGGAAATTTAGTGAAACTGCTATTGTTGTGAGCTGTATTGTACCGCTGAAGCCCTGTTTATGATGTCGTCCTGTTTAGGAACAAGACAAATGTCATGATCATTAAGTAAATAGTGTGTAAATGTCTTTATATGTTGAATGTCAAAGCATCTTACGACAGCTCGGCTTCTATAGATAAGAAGTTACATTTCATTATTCCTCTCGTACGTAATGCGTTCACAGGATGGCCTAGAAAGATATCTACGAACACTCAAGATTGTGAATTACTGTTACCCCACGATCAACCTGTTTATGAATGCTTGTCCCAAAATGAAAGTGGACACATTTGATGCATAAAAAACAAGTTCGCGGAGAGTGCCACCTGGAACTGGAGTTGGTAATATGTTTAGGTCTTTTGCCTGAACTATAATGCCAATAATTTCTTAAAACGGCACATTTGTAAACAAAGATGTGACATCAAAATGTACCATAATCTTAGTTGTAACATTAAGATTTTAAATTCTGTTAAAAAGCTAAAATAAAATGCCTACTGAATAGTTCCTCAGCAGTTTGTGCAAAAGTTCGGGAGTGTCGACTATCCATTTAGTCAATGCATGTAATTGAGAATCGTCAACATATTGGACTCATATTACGATACATTTGTGCGTTCTTGGTAGTTTGTATACTGTTGGTGTAGACGATCCCACTGGTGTGAGCTTCAGTGCAACGCCTTTATCAATTAAACTGGTTTCGAATAATTGTTTTTTTTTTAACTTTATTATGATTTGCTCAGTTCGAATTTTTCATCTGATTTACCCTTCAGACGAAAGAATTTTGTGTTATTATTCAAAACGTTTTTCATCTTTTGTATAATGTCGGAATTAACTACTGTTTGTTGCGGAAAACTAATATATATATATATGCAAGTATGTATTAGGTGTTGCGAACTTAGTAACAAATTAGTTCAGCTGTGACCAGAAAGAGTTATCCATTCTAAAAACGCATTTCGCCTTTTTCAACGAGTAGTAGTTTCATTTCTGCATTTTTTCTGATGTCGTTAAACACATTTAAATGTTGCTTTGTTAATGCATATTGCATTATGCATTTAAACGATTTCAGCTACGAGGCCTGATTGTATAAAATAAGCATAACTTAGTATGTATTAGGTGTTGCGAACCTAGTAAAAAACTAGTTCAGTTGTGACCAGAAGGATAAACTAAAGGCAGCATGAACGGAAAGTATAATCTCATGCACATTCGTTTCGTGCTTACTGGCGACTCATCAGTAGGAGCCGGTATTACGCCCTTTAATACTATATATTTGGGTGAGGAATGTGGAATAATAAGGCGATACAATCCCCTAGACGAATGTGTAAACCTGTAGTAGTAAAGCTAACATAATCTAAAGTCAAAGACAATGCGACTTCAATGCTAACTCACATTATATAATATATATATATATATATATATATATATATATATATATATATATATATATATATATCGAGTCTGTAATGGATACTAACACTATTGCTATTGTGTCAGTAACCGATACCAACGTTATTGTACCAGAAAGGTACATGGTACTAACACAATGCTCGCCGAGTCGGTACATGGTACCAACATGACGGATATCAATGTATGCTATAGTTCACCGAAATTGAGAATTACAACTATTTATCAACACCTGTTACTCCAGTAAATCCATACACTCTGGCCTTGATCGATATCAGTTATCACATTTCGCGGTAAGCATGACATCATTTAATTCAATATATAACAGTTAAATACTGTTTGTTGCGAAGAACTAATATATATGCAAGTATGTATTAGGTGTTGCGAACCTAGTAGCAAATTAGTTCAGGTGTGACCAGAAGGATAAACCAAAGACGGCATGAACGGAAAGAATAACCTACTGCTGAGTAGCCAGAAAGCACGAAACGAATGTGCATGAGATTATACTTTCCGTTCATGCTGTCTTTGGTTTATCCTTCTGGTCACAACTGAACTAATTTGTTACTAGGTTCGCAACAGCTAATGCATACTTGCATATATATTATTTTTTCGCAACAAACAGTATTTAAACATAACCTAGGTTTCATACACAGAGTTTGTTGGTTCTAATTCGGTCGTTCGATAGAATTACAATTTATCTGCTGCATAAATTAAGCATAACGCCTATTAGAGATATAAATTGTATTATTACGGCCCCCAACAATTTCTCAATTCTTAACTGATCGGCCTGTGTAGTTGTCAAGTTACGCGTACGTTTATCAATTTAAGTCGGAATTAAATCATATAAAGCTTCAGGTAACTTTTCATTTTATAAGTTCGTCAATATTTTTGGATATTCGCTCCTGAGAAAAGCTCGCAAAAGTTTTGGAATCGCATTCTTACAAAGAATATAGGTTAATCTAATACGCCGGACGCACACTAGATTAGTGTCCACAACGTCGCGTTATCATCTTTTGCGAGGTCAAATATGAAGTACACCAACTTTTTTAGTTTTCTCCTATTACCGCGTAGCTTACATTTGTGAAAATTGCGCATCAAATCTCATATGTAGATTGCTATAACCTGGTCACTACAATGTTTTATTTCGCTCAGCATTGCTACGTCAATGGTTCCTCTAGCTTCTTCATAGTTTCTCTTGGAATGTGAGTTTTAATAAGGGCCATGAAATCATTCCCATGTGTAAAGATAAAAGTAAACTTCACTCGCTATAAGAGCCGTTTCATTCACATTTTATCTGGCTGTGTGAATGATGCCATAAAACGTGCACGCTTGGAAATTTATTTTATCGATTTCTCAAAAATTTTAATCTTATATTGATTTCTCTGTCTGGGTCGGCATAATAGCTACTATGAAATATGCTGCTGGTTTTTGGATGTTTTTAGGTTTTTATATGTGATTCGATCACTTTGCTAGGATGATTTGCATTTCAGAGAAATGAGCGCTTACATTTACAGTGTATCGATTCAGAGGTCTACATTGTTGATCTTATGTAATTTTAGGAGCTTCCAGACTATTTCGAATACTAACATGAAATACTTTGCTGAGGATCTATCATGATCCGCTTCATGTCATTTTTCAGATGTTTACTATAAGAGAAATTTGCTTCTTTTGAATGTCAACTACCTGTTGATAAAATGGTTTAATGATGCTTCGCAAGCCTATTAGTAGCAAAATTTAGTCTTATTCATCTTAATTGCCTACAAGTGCGGAAACCTTTTATTATTTCCTCCTGAAAGTCAATATTGTATAATAAACTGTCGTTTACAATTACTGAAGCCAAAATGTGACGCAAATTATTGGGAAAATAATTTGGTAAAATTAACAGGCAAAATATATTGAATTTCCGACGGAACTGAATGGAACAATCTATGATTTTGCGGGTGGTAATTACAGCCATTTAATTAAAATTTACAAACTCGAGATAAAGACAAATCCCAATTTGATTGGCTAGTCGTAAAACGCAGCAAAGCTAGCGCCTATCGAACTTACTGAAGCGTTTCTAAATTTGATAATCATCGAAAGAGAAGAATCCAAACGTATTTGATATATAATGTATGATAATTCAAATATGTGACTCTCAGCCTTAGTCGTCTCGCATAGATGGTATTTGACTGGCAATTTCGGCTGTGAAATTTCTATGCAGTAACGAAAATTAAATTTTTGCAGCTAAGGCCACATATATTTAGATAGCACAATTAAGCAGTCATTGGTTGCGGGGGTGTTGGTAAGAATTCTTTAAACCAAGTATGCGAGCTTCAAGTAAACACCAATCCACTTGTATTTAACCACTCGTCGAACAACATAGCTAAACTAACGTCAATCACACTTATTGACGTATTCCATGATTATCATCAGAGTACGACGGCAAACTGACTAGTGAGGATATGGAAAACAAAATTAGATATGGGGTTCTTCAATCTTGTAGTCTTTCATATATTGTACTTGACTGGAAAAGTCGGCTGCACAATTTCTACGTAATCGCAAGCATATATTTTTCAGATTTCGTGTGTGAGTTTTCATACCTCTTCCTTAAGTCAAGTTTACGAAAGTGAGTTTAGCATCCATCCAAATTTGTTATATATATATATATATAAATATATATATATATATATATATATATATGAATCGGGATTAGTGCTATTGATCATTGAATAAAGAGCATAACGATATAACTCTTGGTTGTAGGCCAGAATTGGTTAGATACATCTCATCAGATAAATTATGTTCTAGTTTTCAAATGCACGTTTAAACGTAATTAATTGGAGGCATTGCTCAACGTTTTGTATCATTTCTCTCTGTTTGTCTACTTACGCATTCACTTAAATAGGATTTGATTCTACGTCTGCCTGAGGGCGAAAGCAAGTATACAGCATATCAGACGTTCTCTGAGCAAATGTCCACACAATATTCTGATGAAGATATGAGCAGGTTGCGTGTCAATCAAGAGCGAATTCGATTGAGGTGGTCTAATCTTGTTGCGAGGTAAAAGTAATAATTCTGTAAACTCAAATTGTTTTCTTTTGCTAATTTGACCATTTCTTTCTTGTTTTCATATATATATATATATATATATATATATATATATATATATATATATATATATATATATATATATATATATATATATACGGTATCACAACCGTCGTTAACAGGGACACAAATTTCAAAATGATATTAACTTTAGAAATTGCAATTCGTACACCCTGTCATGTTACCAAAGGGATAGAACAAAAGTGAGGAACAAGGCGAAATGGAAAGCCACACTCGTGGAAAGTACATTCGTACGCGTAACAGCCAACAATGAGAAAAGTTGGTTAACTCTCAATCCATTAATACAAGTACGACCAGATCTCAGATATTGTTTTGCAATTTAATTAGATTGACCCAAACCCGCAAACAGACAAACACACAGAAACATATGAATATACACTTGCTAACCGGCCCAGACATGAAATAGAAATAAAACCGAGTCAGTCTAGTTGCCACCCATATAATCAAATGAAAACTCAGGATGTATAACAATGAAAGATTGTTGAGTTATGTTGAGTAGCCTCGAACTTAGGCTTTCCTTCCGCTCTCATTTTCTACTAACTGCTACGAGTACATCGTCTCTTTGAAAGAATACAAAAATTAACGTTCTAAATGTTCACCTGTACAATCGGCAGGATGCGTGCATTCTTGTAGTAACGTCGCGTTTTCACATGAGTAAAAAGCAAGAAAGCAGTCTTCTGATCTTCAACTCCTTTCCAATTGCCTTTTTGCTACGACTTGACTGTATATAGCTAAATACAATTTCGTTAAATAAACATGAGTGTTAAACAGTTAATCGACGCTGGGATTTAAAATTTCATAGTTTTTTGCTTAAAGAAAGGTAGACATTGTTGTCCGTGCAATTGGCGCTATATTGGCGTTCTTGAGAACAACTCGCGATTAAATATGCATAGCGCTCAACTTTATACCTTCATGCAAAGGTTTTATTATAGATTCGAATGTTTCTAGAGCTACACTTTCGGTAATAAATTTCCCTCAAGAGGCTTACAATTATGTGTGCAGTTCGTCCATTCTCACACCTTGATGTGGTTCCGCCATTTAAAAGAAATTTATTCTTGATTGTTTTACAACTTATCTCTAGGTGATACGCATAAAACCGTCTAAAGTTATGTGAGAACACTAGTAAATTTCTAGATTGCTGAGCGTAATTGCGAGGAAAGATTAAATATTTCATTTAAATCAAGACTTCGAGCTTTATATAAATACTAATCCTATCATATTTTCCTTTTCCAGTATGAACAAAGCATTGGATAAAGTTGGAAAAGCAATTCATCCAGCAGATAGGTTTCATCCTTATTTGGAAACCCTTCGAGTACTGTCCAGAATTTTGCCTCGAACAAAGCTCAATCCGACGCAAATTCACTTCAAAATTTGTAACACTATCCACTGCGTCACTCTGTCGCATACTAGACACATAATTTGTAATCATATACTAACTGAAGATTTTGGTTAGCTTTTCCTTCAGGTGGAGCCCAGGTGGCAATTCTTTAGATCTATATTTTCCACAAGCCACCTCCAATCTGCCATTATAAACAGGACACAATGCTACCTGAGGAAGTAGTAATGAATTAAATACTTATACAATTAAACAATCATTGATGGGGCAGATGGTGATAATACATATTTAATATTTCGAACTTGATATAAACAACAAATACTTTTATATATATATATATATATATATATATATATATATATATATATATATATATTCATCAGTATTAACTGAGCATTTTATGAGGTTGCAAAGTAAATTCATTCTGTAGGTCGGTTGCGTCCTTATTGGGAACTTTATATTAACTGAGCTGTGTGTAGTGTGAGGCAAAGTGGCTGACTGGAACTGGGCACAGACTCCGAAACATATGTGCCCCGTTTCGAGTCCCGTCCATGGCAAATTGAAAAAGTTTCCAATAAGAACGAAATCGGTCTACTGGATGATTTATCTTGTTCAATGCTTAGCCTATACTGGTAAAGGTATGCATAACTGTTTGGTATTTATATCAAGCTCGAAATATAGATTTAGATCATTATTGTCAGGGAAAAATATTATTTCTCTGCATATTCCGGGACAATGTTTATTTATTGAAATCGCCTCTAACTTAGGATGTATACTTGCACACCGAGTCTGGAATAAAATTCAGGAACGCTTTGATAGCATGTCGCATTTTCACTGGACAACAGTGCTTACTAATAGACCTACGTATAACGCCAATCTGGTTGCACGCACCAGATTGGCATATGCTCCGACAAGCGTGAATTCAGTCTTTTGATGTATTTGCCTATATATATGATTGTCCACTGACTGAAATCCAATCGTTGATAAATTTAGGTGCAGATTGCTGCAGAATTTAGCCTTTCACACTGAGGAGATTAAGTCTGGCGGTGGGTGTAATTACAATTATTGTAGCTGAAAAATATTTGAATGCCAACGTAGAATGAAATATTTATTTTATGAGCGTCATTGTCCCATCACCTTTGGACTGTAGATAAATATACACCGGTTTCTTATCAAATATTCGAAAGGGCTTTTATTATAATACTAGGTTTGCATTTCAATGCCGCGTTTTGCGTACGCGAGTAATAGCTGTACACGGGCAGTTACACAAAGATCCGATTGATCACAATTTCCAATTTTGTTTTGTCTTTGATCGGGTTGACTTCTTCTTTGTTCAACTGGAAATGCGGTTCTATCACATCTTTGTTTACTGGCGAAGTTTCGGTGCTTACTTTCCAGCACCATCCTCAGGCAACACAGTACAATGTTCACAATAGCAGATTTGCTTAAATCAAAGACAAAACAAAATTGGAAATTGTGATCAATCGGATCTTTGTGTAACTGCCC
This sequence comes from Eudiplozoon nipponicum, assembly GCA_029291075.1. Lineage (NCBI taxonomy): Eukaryota > Metazoa > Platyhelminthes > Monogenea > Mazocraeidea > Diplozoidae > Eudiplozoon > Eudiplozoon nipponicum. Next base: position 67,344 of record JAQBSW010001279.1, on the reverse strand, counting down.
GTGTACAGCTATTACACGCGTACGCAAAACGCGACATTGGAATGATTGAAGTGTACACACCGCAACAAAATTTCAAAAAATACATAGGTTTGCATTTACCTATATAATATCAATGACTCGAGTATTACTCACAACATCAAATTCAGTCTGTAAACAGTCAACCAAACAATTAATACTGACAGATGTAAGTAATTAATGGGTCAGGTGTTTATATCAAGACCGCAACCTTGATTATAATAATTGTTATCACCACCCGCGCAACCAATGTTCGTTTAATTATATAAATGTTCATTTCAATACCACTTCCCCATGTAATGTGGTGTCTGTTCAGTAATGACAGATTGGGCATGGTTAGTTGGAACTTTGGGTCTAAATGGATGCCATATGAGCTCCACCTAAAGGAAAAATTGACTAACCAAGTTACATTAGTTAGTATATAACTGAAAATTGTGTGTAGTGTAGTGTGCGGCAGGATAGCTCAGTGGTTAGAGCACCAGATTCCGAAGCAGACGTGCCCAGGTTCGTATCCTGTCTGCGGGCAAATTCTGGCCAGTACTTGATGAGTTCCCAATAAGGACGAAACCGGTCTACTTAGTGAATTGCCTTTCTACTATACAATTCTTAGTTTATACTGACAGATGTAAGTAATTAATGGGTCAGGTGTTTATATCAGACCGCAACCTTGATTATAATAATTGTTATCACCACCCGCGCAACCAATGTTCGTTTAATTATATAAATGTTCATTTCAATACCACTTCCCCATGTAATGTGGTGTCTGTTCGGTAATGACAGATTGGCATGGTTAGTTGGAACTTTGGGTCTAAATGGATGCCATATGAGCTCCACCTAAAGGAAAAATTGACTAACCAAGTTACATTAGTTAGTATATAACTGAAAATTGTGTGTAGTGTAGTGTGCGGCAGGATAGCTCAGTGGTTAGAGCACCAGATTCCGAAGCAGACGTGCCCAGGTTCGTATCCTGTCCGCGGCAAATTCTGGCCAGTACTTGATGAGTTCCCAATAAGGACGAAACGGTCTACTGGATGAATTGCCTTTCTACACTATACAATTCTTAGTTTATACTGACAGATGTAAGTAATTAATGGGTCAGGTGTTTATATCAAGACCGCAACCTTGATTATAATAATTGTTATCACCACCCGCGCAACCAATGTTCGTTTAATTATATAAAATGTTAATTTCAATACCACTTCCCCATGTAATGTGGTGTCTGTTCAGTAATGACAGATTGGGCATGGTTAGTTGGAACTTTGGGTCTAAATGGATGCCATATGAGCTCCACCTAAAGGAAAAATTGACTAACCAAGTTACATTAGTTAGTATATAACTGAAAATTGTGTGTAGTGTAGTGTGCGGCAGGATAGCTCAGTGGTTAGAGCACCAGATTCCGAAGCAGACGTGCCCAGGTTCGTATCCTGTCCGCGGCAAATTCTGGCCAGTACTTGATGAGTTCCCAATAAGGACGAAACCGGTCTACTGGATGAATTGCCTTTTCTACACTATACAATTCTTAGTTTATACTGACAGATGTAAGTAATTAATGGGTCAGGTGTTTATATCAAGACCGCAACCTTGATTATAATAATTGTTATCACCACCCGCGCAACCAATGTTCGTTTAATTATATAAATGTTCATTTCAATACCACTTCCCCATGTAATGTGGTGTCTGTTCAGTAATGACAGATTGGGCATGGTTAGTTGGAACTTTGGGTCTAAATGGATGCCATATGAGCTCCACCTAAAGGAAAAATTGACTAACCAAGTTACATTAGTTAGTATATAACTGAAAATTGTGTGTAGGTAGTGTAGTGTGCGGCAGGATAGCTCAGTGGTTAGAGCACCAGATTCCGAAGCAGACGTGCCCAGGTTCGTATCCTGTCCGCGGCAAATTCTGGCCAGTACTTGATGAGTTCCCAATAAGGACGAAACCGGTCTACTGGATGAATTGCCTTTTCTACACTATACAATTCTTAGTTTATACTGACATATGTAAGTAATTAATGGGTCAGGTGTTTATATCAAGACCGCAACCTTGATGATAATAATTGTTATCACCACCCGCGCAACCAATGTTCGTTTAATTAATAGCAGTCGTAGGTCGGTAAAATTTTGATTCCTTTACACTGTCTGGTGCAAAGCTTTTGTTGACATAGATTGATGTGTTCTCACTTGTCCCGCCACTCTGAAGCCGTCCACAAATGGTTTTTCTGAAATTGGTCCTGAACCAATCTTTTCCGAATTTTTTTACAATCTAATTGTGCAAAGAAAGCAAGATTTTATCGACTTACGCGTGCTATATGTTATTCCGGAACATAAAGTTGCGTATTACAATTCAAACATGACATCACCGCGCATGGATTTTCTTCTTCAGACAAATAATTATGCAATTTCCTATTGTACAATGCCTTAGCCAAGCCTTTTTTCCATTTCAAAGCGCAGTGGCTCTTAACTCGTAAAGAGTGAATTTGATATTTGAGTCACAAATAAAAATTCATATTTACAAACGCGCTTCACATAGTTTAAAGTAGGATAAATTCTACCAGGCTTAAAGGCACAGCGACCAAGTAGTTTCCTTTAACTCTACTTTAGCAAATAATAATCCACCGTCAAACGAACTCTTCCAAAGAATTTTGACGTTCATTTTATCTACCTTTTCAACAAATTCAAATGAATCTGTCAAACGGCATTAGGATAAGTGATTTGTCACCGGCTTCACTATATTAGTCAACCATTTAGCTAGAGCATGCTTTGACGTATTAGTCATTGAAACAGTTGATCTCGCAAAAATTCCCTGTTTATGCGTCTTAGATAAAGCCTTAGTTGCTTTTATTTGGCATGAGTGATCAATTCCTCTTGCAACAAATATGATATCACCGTCGAAACGATCCTTTCAGTTATTTGCGCGAATAACCCTGAGCATCAACATCAAACAATTTACCTGAAAAATATAATCATAACGATCCATGGAGACTAAACCAGACACTTTGTCTGGTGAAAAAATAACACAATTACCATCCGTGATCAATTCACGCCAGCTTTACTACAGGGAGATTTTTTTGACTGATAATTTTTGGTATTGATGGTAAAATATCGCCAAACTTCAATTTGAACCATCTTTGACTGTCTTCATTATTCGCTTATGAATCATTGTTTTAAACTCAAATCCGTTACTTTATGGTCAAATTTGCCAGGAATGCAACTTTTTCTCATAGGCGAGAGCTTGCCTTCTAAAGAAGTGAGTATCTTTGAGAAGTGAATAAAAATCTTCAAATATGACCAGAAGAATAAACCAAAGACAGCATGAACGGAAAGTATAATCTCGTGTACATTCGTTTCGTGCTTACTTTCGGTTCATGCTCTACTTTGGTTCATCCTTCTGGTCATATTTGAACTAATTTGTTATTAAATGCGCAACACCTAATAGATAATTTTCACGAATAGTATTTAACTGTTAAGCAAAATAATTTTTTTAGAGAGGGCAATTTATTATGAATTTAATGATTCGGCATGTCTAGTTTTAAGAACGAAACTATCACATATACCTTTCTCTTATAGAATTCACGGTTATATTTTCTAAATTATCACGGAAATTTCAGAATTTGGTGAAGACAAGATGGTTTTTTGCATAAATGCAACTTCTGTTTAACTTATAGCTATTTACAAAGATTCGCGTTAAAAATCGTTTCGTTAAATGCGAAAATTATATTTGAGTGAAAATCGCGCGTTTTCGTTTTTTTTAACAACGCGGGTTTTAGTTTTCAATTACTTCGATTATATTATCTACTCCCTTCAAATATTAAGAAATTTGCATTTAATTTATATGTTAACTTCAAGTTTAATTCCACTTAAAAATTACCTTCAAGATTTAATTAGACTAACAATTCAATTTGTCCTCTCCAGATTAGAAAAAGAGAAGTCACGTCGGCAAGGCAAGCAGCATGTTTTAGGTAGTTTGTTCTACATGCTTGACTGCTTATGTAACTAATGTTCTATCTTTCGCGTGTGTAATCAGTAATAATGCACGTTTACAATAATGTCTGTTCTATGCGATACCCGGCAACAGGCTAAGGCAGTCCCTTGCTCAGAGTAGTACAAATATTGCATCGCCTGAAAGAGCCGACCCAATACTACAACGACTAAACGAGGTAACCCAGCTGCAGACGCAGCATCAACAACCTTTGCTACAACAGCAAGAACAAATAAAACAACAGCAGCAGCAGCAGCAGCAGCAGCAACAGCAGGACCAACAGACAATAGCGATGTCTTCTGACGATAAACAAGCTGCGCTTCCAGGTGGAAAGCAACCGGAGACGTTAGACGCGCAACTAACTACAGACAGTGGTGGCCTTATTCAACGTTTAGAAGCCATGGAAGTGTCCGCTGATCAGTTGGCCTTGTCCTTGGGTCGTTTCCGTCGTGGAACACCGACCGGTCAGAACTCTGCCTCGGCTACTGAGATGCACAATTATTTTGTGTCAGCAGTAACGGTAGGCACTAACTATATCAACATGTTGAACACTCTTTTAAAAAAGATCTTGTAGTAACCTTAATTTGCAGGTAATTTGGGCACAATATAAGGCTATTTTAAAAGAATAGAATTAGGCCGGTATCTGGAGATGCTTTTATTTAAAAAATCCTTTTCATTTCAACTATTTGTGTATTAGTAATTTCAAATTAGAATTACCTTGTGTATTGCAGCATAGTATTCTTTTAATGTAAGTTTATACAACGCAATTAAACCGCCATTTCCTTTTCGCCAAAACTGAACTCTACTTCATTATCTGGAACTTGATACAACAAAAATTGAAGAGCAGCGTTGATTATTCAGTCACTTACAAGAATCGGGAAACACACATACAGAGACCTGCACACACACATACACATACGCATACGCAATTCACTAGTTTAGATTCAAATGATTAATAAACTTATAGGTCGGTAAAATCTTGAACTTCCTTCGTATTCAGATGATGTAATTTTTGGCCTCAATTGATGGGTTCTCACTTGTCCCTTCTTCTTTAAGCCTTCAATTAGCTGATTGTCTGAAAATGACGTTGGATCAAGATTTTCCATTGAACAATGGAAAATCTTGATCCAACGTCATTTTCAGACAATCAGCTAATTGAAGGCTTGAAAGAATACGGGACAAGTGAGAACCCATCAACTTGATGACAAAAATTATCATCTGAATATGAAGGAAGTTCAAGATTTTACCGACCTATGAGTGCTACCAATTGTCCCGCACAAGCAAAATGCGGTCAAATCCGAAACAAAAAAGGACAGCACTGAGACAACAAATACATCTTTTAGATTAATAAACTTATTTGTTTATTTAGCTTCGTATTAAGAATGATGCACCTAATAGCTTCCGCATTGCATTATTCTTTTTAGATTATTGTTTACTGTACTATTATTGTTTTACTATCGGAGTATCCGTATGGATTAACTTTTTGGAGATTTCTTGACGTGTTTTCTTGCCAAATAAAAATTATTTAAACCATTCTGAATCCGCCCGCTCATGTTTCCAATCACCAAATTAGAGGCCCACAAGTAGATGACATCTTGGTGTGGATTCCTGTAACTAGAACTTGCGCGCTATACGAAAATAATCACGGCCATCTGCAAGGCTTTTCCCACAGAGGTATTCTCTCAGTTTTGTTTTGAACGTATTCAATTGAGCGTCAGAAAACAATAATCATACAATAAATTTTTAATTAGAAAAATTATATGCGGCGGCAATTCCTTGTGTCATCACCATCGAAAATTGTCGGATAACGTCAAATGTTTTGACGTGGTATTATCTGAGAAGGTTGCTTTCACATTCATCTCGACATCCTAGCGAGACGACCGTGGGAAATTGGTGGAATCGAAGAAAAGCCAGAATTGATTTTTCGTCTTCAGGCATGATTTTTCGCGATATCATATATTTAGTTTAATTACCATGGAATGAATCAGGTGTTTCTTAGATACTAACTATTCTTGAGGTAATCACTAATCCCACTGTGTCTAACTTGAAGCCTGTTGCACACAACTGATTTGAATTTTTTTATATCAGAATTTACAAAAATAAAATTCCTAACTATATTGGCCCAAAATCAATAGAATTCCTTTTCTAATACTATTTATGAAATCGTGTGCTATTTTCAATCTGAGTTTAACGAACAACACGGAGCATTACTGCTCTAATCTGCAATAATAGTAGACTAAAGTAGTTGATGCTTATTATGTGAAAATAGAATATACTAAAGAGCATTATTATTTAAATCAAGTTTGCTTGCTTGAAGTTAGCGATAACTGTAAAAAGTTCATGCTCGTGTCTGCATAGAAATTGCACTTTTGACATTTCCAGTCAAGTGCAATATATGCGAGATTAATATGGGTTAAAGCCGTCTATCTAATTTTGCTTTCCATATACATGCTTTGCGGTTTGATCCACGCTAATCAGTTTGCCGTCGTACTCTGATTGTGATCATGGAATGTCCAAACGCGTCAGTACGTGTTACTGGCGGTAGTTTGCTAAATTGTTCGACGACTGATTAAATACAATGGCAATTGACTTTACTACAATCGCTCTAACTTTATATAAAAGAATTGTTACCACCAACTGCTCAATGAATGATTGTTTACTTTTATTATCTATATGTATATGTCGGGAAAGCTGCAAAAAGTTAATGTTGATGACTGCGTACAAATTGTGCATCCGACATTTCCAATCAAGTACAATGTACGGGAGATTACTAGACGTGAGAACCGCATATCTAATTTCGCTTTCCATATATATGCATTGCGGTATGATTCTCGCTAGTCAATTTGTCGTCGTACACCGTTCATTATCATTGAGGTTCGAAACGCGTCAGTTCGCGAGACTGGCGGTAGTTTGGCTATGTTATTCGATGAGTGGATTAGTACTTACTTCAGGCCTACATACTTGATTTAAAGAACTTTTAACACCACACGCGCAATCATTAATTGTTTAATGAGCATTATGTTTAACATTTATTTATATGGTTTCGTTAAATAGTGGAAATCGAGCCTACACAGCTAGTCATTTAAGACGTATAGAGGTTTTCGATAATCTTCATTTAAACTTGCAGGATTTCCGTATCAACCTTATTCTTCACTGTATGCAATGAATTTGAGCTTATAGCTCAAATAAAACTCAAATTCCATGTTTGTTATTATTGTAATTTATTCTATACTTTCTGTCTATGCTAGATTTGTGTGCTAATTATTATGTTGATAGTAAAGTATTTGCCCTTCTTTCTTGTGAGTTTATCCGTGGAAACTGTATGTGTGTTTGTTGGCAACAATTTCAAGTGTTATTCATTCTTTTAAGGTAAAGTTTAATTAACTCACTTTATTTGTTCTCAGAACAGCTTAGTGCGTTTCTTGACTTTTGTTAGGTAAATAAAATTCAACTTTATTTTGAGGTGAAATTGACTCCTTTATTTTGTTAATAATTTTGGCGGGTTTAAATCTTTCTTCCTTCCCATTAAGTGACATCTTTAGGTTTTTTCCTTTTACAAGTTTAGAAGGTAAAAGATTTTTTTAGTAGTTCCTAGTCGACCTTCCAGGACACTTGTGCCTCTGCCAAGATGACTGTAGATAGCTTGGTTATGTTCTGTGCTAGTTTACTTACAATGGGATTGGTTATTCTTTCAAGCTCACAGACATGATTTAAAGAGACAATGACTTGTTTACAATTTTTTTCTAGTTATTGCAGTTTAGCTCGCCTTGTTTGAACTTTATAATACTCTTTTCATTTAATCTTATTCGAGTTTGACTTTGTAAAACGTTCTGCCATCTGTTTCGTTTTAATTCATTTAGTTATCTCAGAAGGCTGTTAGTGTCCCTTGTGTTAACCATTATTTACCTTCTTCAATTGATGTTCTTTATAGTCATTATTATTTTCAGGAAGCACGTAAAACATTGAAAGAGTAGTAATCCTAACTATTTCTGGATTCCTATTCCAGCCGTGACAATAAGTGAAGTAATTCATGAGCTCTAAAGGAGGTCATAATAAGCCGAGCAACCTGAAGTAAAGGCTGACCAAATCAATAAGTTCTAATGAAACGTAATATTACTAAACTGTGCAACTCCGATGACGTAATGGGTGAGATAATAGAATCCAAAGCCAATGCTTCCTGGTTTGAATTCTGGCTGCAGCAGATCTGACAACTATTTCGTATATGTCTAAAAGGAATAATATAACAACAATACAATAGGATCTAGTAATAATCACGCTGTTTCAAAACTAAAAAAAATGCATAAATTAGCATAGGCAATTTGTATATTACATCTGGTTTGCATTTATTAGGTATTTCTCGGGATTCAAATCCGGGGAAATTTGGTGCCAAATCGTCAAACGCACCCGTTACTCGATAAGGCCACGCATTGCATGCAATTTAGTTTTTTGGATTAATGTTTCATCGGGAAGTCATTTCATCTGTGACGTAGGGGATAAACTGCATGACTCTTAACTGACTATATATGTATATATATATATATATATATATATATATATATATATATATATATATATATTGATATAAAGAAATGCATCATAACATAGATAATGTTTTGTATATGTTGTATTTATTACCTTCATTTGCTACAAATGCAGAAATTCTTTAACTCGAGTTTGCGAGCTTGAAGTAAACACCAATCCCATTTATTTAACCAGTCGTCAAACAACATAACAAAACAGGTTTAAAAGAAACATGTTGCGCGACAGGAAATAAACAATTTACCTGATTTTCGGATTGCGTACCGAAATATTTGAATCCACTGTCATCATGATTTTTGCAAATATTTCGGTCTCCAATTACGGAGACCTTTTTCAATGCCAAACACATCACACACTTAGTTGACAATCAATATGTCAAGTGGAAATATTAATTTAAACCGCCTCATTTATACTTGTTTTTAGATCTCTTAAGCATAACGTTTTTTTATAAAAATGTTAGGAAAGTGTATGTTAAATTGGTTTGTGTATGTGTCTACATGTATACACTCTTCGCAATGAGGTTACAGTGATATAATGACAATTAATGACAACTCACTAGATAAGCGTACGTCATGCCTGTGTGTATGTGTTCTCGTTTGTTTTGAATTGAGGAGTAATCAGTTAATGCAAGTGTACACTCATCCCAGTGAAATTACAGCGATTTGGCAACATCTGACTATTCACTGGATAAGCGTGTTTGTGTGTATGTGCGTGAGCGTTTACTTAAAACTGAGAGCTAATCTGTTACATAAAATTACAGGCACGTGTAACGGTCATACAAGTAAAACTAAAATGATAACTGTCATTTCCTAACTGCACACGTCAGGCCTATTCTACACTTCCTTTTCTAAATTAAGTAATTACGAGTGGCATTTCGGTGAGGAGGGGGCATGACACTATTAATAGAGTAAATAATTAATAGGTAGCAAAATTAAATTAGAAACGGATTAAGTGTTTCAATAGGGTGAAGTTGCAAATCGCTATCATCACATAAAAACACAATTAGTAAGGCAAGTGGAAAATATTCGTTTCATTAAAATATGTTTAAAACATTGTGTAATTCCTAAATGCCTTAAATTTAAATTGCCATTTCATTTAAATGATAAAGGTAGATCTCTTAAACATGAACTGACTTTGAACATAATGAATACATTGATTAGCGATTTAGAGAAACGCAAATATGAACTAATTAGAGAGAAAACTAAAATAAGATCTATGTTACTTTCCTTCTTGCACGCGGATGACTTTAAATGTATAGAGGATTTTACTGATGGCGCACGTAATAAGGAGATAAAAAAGGTTCACATTAGGCATGATAGAAAGTTAGGAAATTTGGGCATCTATAGACAGACCACAGTTAGGACGTGTCCTGTTGTAACTAATCGAGTGGTAAACCTCTCTAAAATAAATCTTAATGAGAAACAGCTGGAAATGCTTAATCGTGGTCTGAATACAGCTATCCAAATTGAGAAATCACCAAAAAATGAGATAATTACTGAGGCTGTTAAAATAGCACAATTCCTCTCAGACAAGGATAAAGTTAGGTTTGAATTAGACGTAGCCGCAGCTGTGCTAACGTACACAGAGGAAAAATATAAACCAAATTATGAAATAAAAAGTCTCAGGAAAGAGTTAATAGCAAACAGTGTGATATGTTTGAAAGCAGACAAAGGGAGGAGCGACAGTTCTGATGAATCACAATCTGACTATAATGATAAAATGTATGAACAACTAGACAATATGAGAGGTATACACTAAAATTAATAAAGATCCTACGGATAAGCTACAAGGAGAAGTTAAATTATTGGTCAATAATATGATTGCTGAAGGAGAATTAGATCAAGCGCATGGTAACGCTCTCATACAAAGAGATATACAGTCGCCCTACGAGTGTACAGTTTTAGTAAAGATACATAAAACCAGACAACCCTTTGAGAATTATTGTTAATGTCCAAGACTCTCCAACATATAAAATGTCTAAGTTTCTATGTAATAGAATAAAGAAATATTCGTACTTCTTAGACAATACTTTGATGAATTCATACCATTTGGTTGAGATTGTAGATAAATGTGAACCTAATGAAAACGATAGATTGGCGAGTTTAGATGTAGTGGTCAATGTACACCCAATATACCAGTACCTAAAGCACTAGACTATTTTTAGCATTTCTTGCTGACCATCCAGTAATATTGGAGGGAAGCAAATGACGATTAGATACGTCATGGAGATGATGTGCGTATGCATGTCCTCAACTTATTTTAAATTTAAGAATGCATTTTATAAGCATGATTAGAGGTGTTCCAATGGGGGCAACCACTATCGGTTCCAATAGCTAATATCTTCATGCATTACATGGATAAGACTCTCTTAGATATAACGGCCCTAAATCGCTAAATTAGTGTACGATATTTGGATGATATATTAGTTATTTGGAATCACGGGGAGGACCAACTGATAAATTTCTTAAACATAGCAAATCAGGTGAGCGATCTTAAATTCACTATTGAAAATGAATCATGTGGCAAATTACCAATTCTGGATGTTAAATTAATTAGAAAATGGTACAAAAACACTAGAACAGGATGTTTATAGGAAGGGATACTTACTCAGCCCGCATCCTTCTTAATTTCGATTCAAATCATCCATATAGAATGAAAATCGGTATCTTAAAATCGATGATACAGATTTAAGATTAACAGATAATAAACATAGAGAGATCGAATTAGGGAGACTGCGAGAAATATTCACTGTGCTAATGGGTATCCTCTAAAGTGAATAGACGCAACTTTGATGAGTGTTATAATTAAATTTAATCATGACTGGAAAGTACGTGAAGTCAATTAAATTAAAAAGATGACCGGAGGGTAATGGTTATACCTGACTCTAAACTAAGTAGGGAAAAAATAAAAAGTGGTAGCATCCAAATACAATATACGTACTATTTTAAAACAGACCCTACACACTAGGTATTATACTTCCCATCAAAAGGAAAAAATAGAACCGCTAGACACATCAGGAGTGTATGAAATTCCATGTAACGACTGTAATCTGATGTATGTGGGGTGAAACCATGCGCCCAATTAAAGTGAAGAGGGAACATAAAACCGCATGCAAGTATGCCCATGTTAATAGATAAGATCTTGCACGCCATACAGTAGAGACAGGACACACAATTAATTGGGATGGGTGCAGATGTATATCAATTTGTAGCCGTAGCAGATCGACTAGACTGATTAGAGAATCTATCGAAATTAAATCGAGAAATGACATAATGAATGAAACAGCCGTGGAAAAATCACTAGGTCCTATTTGGAATACAGCACTAAATAATGGTAGAAAACGAAAATTGCACGAATCAGAATCAGAATCAGAAACTCGCTCAAGTAAAAGTATAAGAACACTGGACTGATATTAACTTACAGAGGTGGAGATTGATTAATTCAATATCGCCTAATTACTTTTGATTATCTTATTATTTCATCCTTGATTACTTGTTATCTTATTTTATCTGTTATCTTACGTTCTGTTGTTAGTGTAGCGCCTTTAACATACATTTATCTATACATGATGGCAAGGTTTATTTTTATTTTATTTTCTTTGCACTATTACTAGTATCTTCTTTATCAAGCAATTTTAATTTCTTTTACGTACCATTTAATTTAACTTTGAAGTAAACACCAATCCCATTGTATTTAACCAGTCATCGAACAACATAACAAAACTTTCGCCAGCCGCAACGCACTGACGCGTTTCGACCTTCCATGAACATCATCAGAGTACGACGGCAAACTGACTATCGAGGATCAAGCCGCATTGAATATATGGAAATCAACTTTAGATATGCGGCTCTCACCTCTAGCAGTCTCGCATACATTGAACTTGACTGGGAATGTCGGCTGCACAATTTCTATGTAGTCACGAACTATAGCAATACAATTTAAACAATAATTGATTGCGCGGGTGGTGGTAACAATTCTTTAAATCAAGTTTGTGTGCTTGAAGTAAACACCAATCCCATTGTATTTAACCAGTCATCGAACAGCTGGCGGTAGTTTTGTTATGTTGTTCGATGACTGGTTAAATAGAATGGGATTGGTGTTTACTTCAAGCACGCAAACTTGATTTAAAGAATTGTTACCACTGCCCGCGCAATCAATTATTGTTTAAATTGTATTGCCTATATATGTATATGTGGCGAAAGCTGCAAACAGTTAATGTTCGTGACTGCATAGAAATTGTGCAGCCGACATTTCCAGTCAAGTTCAATGTATGCAAGACTGCTAGAGGTGAGAGCTGCATATCTAAATTTGATTTCCATATATATTCAATGCGGTTTGATCCTCGATAGTCAGTTTGCCGTCGTACTCTGATGATGATCATGGAAGGTCGAAACGCGTCAGTGCGCTGCAGCTGGCGGTAGTTTTGTTATGTTGTTCGATGACTGGTTAAATACAATGGGATTGGTGTTTAACTTCAAGCACGCAAACTTGATTTAAAGAATTGTTACCACCACCCGCGCAATCAATTATTGTTTAAATTGTATTGCCTATATATGTATATGTGGCTAAAGCTGCAAACAGTTAATGTTCGTGACTGCATAGAAATTGTGCAGCCGACATTTCCAGTCAAGTTCAATGTATGCAAGACTTCTAGAGGTGAGAGCCGCATATCTAAATTTGATTTCCATATATATTCAATGCGGTTTGATCCTCGATAGTCAGTTTGCCGTCGTACTCTGATGATGATCATGGAAGGTCGAAACGCGTCAGTGCGTTGCAGCTGGCGGTAGTTTTGTTATGTTGTTCGATGACTGGTTAAATACAATGGGATTGGTGTTTACTTCAAGCACGAAAACTTAATTTAAAGAATAATTATTAATTAACCAATTAATCACATGGTACTGCATAAAAAATTTAACTTAAAAGTGGAATTTTGTCAACTCAGATTCTAAAATCATTTCTTCTTTATAGACAATTTATTCTTGATTGCTCTATGACTTTTTTCTTACACTTTAAAAAATAATATATATATAAATGTGAATGAAAATAAATTAATAAACGATTGCCATTTTGACTCTGTCTATTTTATAAAGATATTTGTGGTCCGTGATTTTGGTTACTTTTGTTGTTTTGATTATTTTTGGAACATAACGAGCGCAGTTCTGGAAATCAAAACTGGCATGATTGACTGATAAAAGTTTTGGCTGTTTAAATAATCCATTTCTCTGTTAGAGTCGTCAAAAAGCAGAATCGTTGAGGTTGAATTCTGGGTGCGGATCCTGGCTGGCCGTGGTTTTATATTAATGCCAGTATGATGCTCGCCTTCTTCAAAAATTCCACTTTTAATGAACGACTATCGAAATTTAAGTTTTCTGATTGGCGTGTTCTTGGGGTTTGTGCTGAGTACGACAACACGAGTGCAAAATTAAGTATTGCAGCCTTTTCGTCAGTGTTGCCTTTGCAACAACTTGCTTGCGTAACTTAACTAGCTACTTCGACGTTATCATTGATTGAATAAGATTTTTTAAGATAGCGTGAGAGCGCTTAACAGATTTTGCTTACGTTGTCTTTTCAGCATTTGCAAAACGATATATCGAACGTGGCAGTCTCGTATCCTGGACTACTTATGGATTTAGCTATGGCGAGTTCCAATAATACCAACTACCGTGTGAACACCGGTGCTTCTGATCATTATGATGCTGATTTGCAAACGCGGTGGACACGTCTCCGGGATAAGGCTAATGAGATCAGGTGAGATAAATAATGTTTTCTAATTAAAGATAATATTAGTTAGACTTACCCAGATAAATAAGATTTTAAATGTTTCCTACTAGGTAAAATACTTAACTTTAATTTTTATAAATTCGATATATATATATATATATATATATATATATATATACGAATGTTTATAATTTATAAACCTTTGCGTAGTAAATTTATTGTTTTTAAAATAGACTATAAGGAATTAAACCAATGTGCTTTCTGTGTGCCTGAAAAAATCTAGTGCAGAGGCAATTTTTGCACTATAAAAGACATTTTAAATTTAATTTTGCTTATGTTCTCAAGGAAACTTCTATGACATTTTTAATCAATTACCATTCATTGATTTACATTAATATTTTTCATTTCCTTTAATATAATAAGGAGAAATAAATTCAAATTATTACTGTCTTCACATAATGGCAGAATTTTTTAAGTTTTCAACTTATGGATTTCATTACGTTGTCTTTCTTTTTTCATGGTCATTGCGTTTGGGGTAATTAAAATTAATGCAGTTGAAATACTGCAGTTGACTTACTGCCGAATGATAAGCATTTCTATTACTCCAATGTTAATTGAGTATCGCTCAAGCTAATCGTCATTCAAATTCGTACCAGTGATAAATATTAAGGCATAAAAATAATTTAAATTTGGTCCATGCTTATTTGGCAATATCAGGATATTAACTTCTCTGAGTTGTTTTATTTGTTAATCGATAAAGTAGCTTGTTGTAGAATTCTGCCATAATTTTAATGCCAATTGTCAAGGTAGATTTTTAAATTTTCACACAATTTGTCATTTTCTGGCACAAATTACGTGCATGGTACAAAATGAATCAAAATTGGTTTCTTATGGCTCTTGTGTGGTCAGAGGTATTAGCAGCATCGTCGATTTCGTTAAATTTGCACTTTCCTCGGGGCTGCTAGATACTTATTTTTTAGAAGATAATTATCCAGATATCTTTTAATGGTAACAGAGAAATCGCTTTGATCAGTGCATGCGATGATAATTTTACGAATGCAAATTTATTGCTCTAGATGTATGGCGTTAAAGCTTGCTTAAACTCCGCCAACGCTTTGGTCTACTCTGCAGAAATATCGGTCTAGTGCTCAGGTTACTGTTCGGTAATGGACATTTGTCTCGTTGAAAAATAAGTTATCTCCCATTTTGATCACATCATCCTATATGGAAATTTGACTCTATTAAAATTTGGCTGATTTATTTGAAGTCGGCCAAAACGGAAATAGACTATTATCAAAAAGACGGTTAGCTAAGAGAAAAAATGTTACCATCAATAATTGATCTAATAGGCATAAAATTAATGGAAAGAGATTTAAAACATACTTGTTTTGTCAAATGCAGCTGTTTGAATTTTGTGTTGTTTAGTAGGCGTTTGAGAGAATTCTCCACTTTCATTCCAATGTTAGCATGTGTGAGGTTGAGTTTTATTTGTTAGGCAGAGTAATAAATGTTTGTTTTACGCTACTCAGCTACACGGAAACGGTTTTCAAATTTAACATTGAAAATGGCAGTCATGTATATCGGGGCATTTTTTTATACTTCCTGACAACTTTTTGCTTCAATTTACCATTCCCAGTGCCTAAATGTTACATTTTTTGCTATATGAAACCAAATTAACTTATAATAAAAGGAACGGTTCATTTAAAACGTGAAAATTATGATATGAAAGTGTAGAAATTGGCATTAGAGCTGAGATGTTACAAATTTAACCGTCGTGTGGTTATCATTTGGTGAATTTTTAATCTGCATTCTCAAGAAGACTGCTCTTTAGACAAATTTACAAAATCACAATGATAATTTATTTAACTAGGTGTAATGTTGACCTATGCGCCATGTGTATATGCTTTTTTGCCTAATTCTCTTAACGTCTGAGATAATTAAGTTTACGTTCCGTTAAATAAAGGCATTAAATGCATTGAAAAGGTACTTGTGAATGAAATTTCGTCATTTATATTGGTTTCTGAAAAAAAAGTTTATGTTCAAAAATTAATGTCCAAGACACAAGAAAGCAAACGTACATTGAAGCAAATAAATATGAATAGTCATTACCTGTCGTTTTGAATAACCCGGATTAATATTTACGCAACATGCTCGAAAAGTAATTGTTTACATCGCCCAGCGTATCAATCGTAGCTAAGCGTGTGTCATGCTGAAAAGGAGGATGAATTTACTCCGACGCGCAGATCGAATTAAAGGAGGCCTGCTAAATTTATCTGAGTCCGATAGGTAGGTAGAATTAGCGGTATCTGTTTATCGCCTCAAACTAATTACATCATTAACTTGGAAGCTTTTTTTCTTTTTTCCACCATTAATCTTCATATATTTAGTTTGGGAAATGGGGAAACCCAATATGCGTCTATTCACTAAGAGGTAATAATTGGGTTATTTTCAAGATTTGGAAAACCTCGCTAGAGTAAATATCCATGTTGATGTTACATCGTCAACTGTTATTTCAAACAGTTTTATTTTACTGCGTAAAAGTGATAGAAGTATGCGAAAAATCCACGCCTGATCGATAATCGTTTTTCTACAGAGAAAATTTCGTGGTGAAATAAAAACGTGGTCTATTCTGCAAAACGAGAATTAGTAGTCAGCAAAATCCAAAGTAGTATGCATTTCTTGACATCTATTTTCCGCTTAATTACTAAATTTCTCGAATATTGAATTCAGCAGCAGATGCTACTGGCTGTAGAAGATTTTTTACAGAAATTTTATTTATCTGCGCATTGTGCTTAATTCTTACCGCTGAATTGAACCTATTGCATTTTAGGCGTGATTCAATAGCAAACCAATAGTGTGCGTTTGAATAAATTAACAAACTGATCCATTTTGTGCCGATCTGTGTGAATATAATCGTTACATTATTCTAGTATCGTGATTTTCGTTTTCTTAAGGAGAAATATACATTTTCCTAAAAGTAAAGTGTTCTAAATTTCAGGCTTACGCGATTTGGAATGGATTTAGCAAAATTATTTTTCTGCAAATGGACACCTGTCTGACATCCGTTTCTTCATAAATTTGGAGATTTATGCGAATATACTCGCGCTTTTATGAAATTATCATCACTAAAACGGTTGGTAAATGTGAAGAGATTGTGCTACATTCACTTTTGAATTACAACTTACAATAGTTTCGTTTTCACTGCTTCTAATTTAATAGATTGGCAAAAAACAAAAGATTGCGTTTTGAAAATTTTGTTTATCTTCAGTCCATAGCCCAAAGCATTTGCAAATTTACAAGTGTTTGTCAATACACAATTCTTCTACCTTAGTTTTCTGGTGACTCCACAGGTATCGGTTGCTGCGAATTTTTTCGACCAATTTTACTAAAGACCCTTACTTCAAAAAAATCATGCAAATCATTCTGGATACGCCCATGGCAATCTCGAATCACGAAGCCAAAAATATTATAATACGGTACGTTATGCTGCTTTGAAGTAGGAGATAGCACATGTATTTACGTCCACATGAGCAGCATTATAGACCTAACTAATCCTTAACATTGTTTAAAATAAATAAATTGGTGCGATACTGGGTATTGTATAAATACCTGATCAATGTTTTGGCTACCACCGGATTGTTTCCAATTCCTCTTTTAAATGAGAATCTTTCGGAGCCCATTTTCTGATACTCTCTCGAGTCCACAGATTATTATGCTAAATAAAGGCAAACTAATAAAACTTAAACATCTGTTAGATTTTTTATAGTTCTTGAAAGTTAAAATAGATGTGTTGATTATTATCTTCACCAATACTGATTGAGTCGTTTATGCGGATTCCCACAGAATTAGTTATAATTGTGTAGTCCAGCCTAATCTTAACTATTCATAACTCCGTGGTCAGTTTGTTCATTCGTTCTGACAATTTTCTTACTAATTCTTCCAATCCGCCAGAAGAAATCATTTTTCTGAACACACATGCATTATTCTGAACTAATAACTTATAGAAGTTTGCTCGCATTAAGCACGTAAATTCGGTAAAATAAAATACGAATATTTATTATTTCATATTCACTTCTGCGGCTCGAATGCTACTGTCATCATTGTCCCGAGTGCTTCGTATTAATTCTTGAACTATTTTGTGAAATTTGATCGCCAGCAAAGAAAGATGTGATAGAACTGCATTTCCATTGGTCAGTATGAACGATGTTGAAGCCTTCAGAAGAAAGAGACGTATACAAACCCAGCCCGATTGAAGACAAAAAGGACATGGGAATTGTGTTCGATCGTATCTTTGTGAAACTGTTAGTGGAAAGCTACAACCCGCCTACGCAAAACGCGACATTGGAAAATTCTTGAACTACTTCGAGAAATTTCTCTTTAATTCACGTCAACCTTAGACAGAACAATTGTAGCGTACTCGGGCCCAAAGATGGCTACTGCTACATCTTACAACCCCCCCCCCGTCAGAAGTTAGCCTTGTGCATCCTACTAAAATGATTAATTGCGACAGCTCGTGGTTCGTCGGGAATGTTAACGAAAACTATTTTGCTCTGCGTCCACCCTTAAGAATCGATAAAGTCCATCATTGACAATATGTAATGCCATAGGCTCGACCGTCGCAACTAGGACATATTAGCCGACTCTTAGGCGAGTGCAAGTACGTCGTCTGGCAGAGGCTTGTCGCTGTGGGACGCCCACATATTCAATTAGCTGTTTTAGGCGGTCCTGAATATCGGCTATTGTGCGGTGCTCATAGGTTCCTTGGATTACGGGGTTCATCTGGCAGTCATTTATGCTCTCCATAGACCACGGTTGGCGGAGCGAATCCGCATTAACTGTGGCTCTTTTGAAAGGTATTGTACAGTAGAATAGTTGTCGGATAACATGGTCAACTTACATATATGGCCATTCTTTACTTTCAGTGGATTATCTTTGGTATAGTATTCGACTGAATGATCAAACTAGCCATACTAAATCTGTCAATATAAGTCAGCCACCACGCGAATTCAGAAAGTGATATTCAATTAGATGATTATCAAAAGTATAGCTTGTTTATATGCTAAACAATAATTGATTGCGCGGGTGGTGGTAATAATTCTTTAAATCAAGTTTGCGAGCTTCAAGCAAACACCAATCCCATTACATTTAACCAGTCTTCGAACAACATAACAAAACTACCGCCAGGCGCAACGCACTGATGCGTTTCGACCTTCCATGATCATCATCAGAGTACGACGGCAAACTGAGAGTCGCATATCTAATTTTGCTTTCCATATATATATATGCAATGCGATTTGATCCTCGCTAGTAAGTTTGCCGTCGTACTCTGATGCTGAACATGGAAGTTCGAAACGCGTCAGTGCGTTGCGACTGGCGATAGGTTTGTTATGTTGTTTGACGACTGGTTAAATACAATGTGATTGGTGTTTACTTCAAGCTCACAAACTTGAGTTAAAGAATTGTTTGTATGCTGTCGGTATAAACTAAACACTGAACATGAAAGAAAATACATCCGTCCTTAATGAGCAAATATCAGTGTCTGTCGTATTTTGAAATATTAAAGATTGATTACTCGAAAATCATCCTTGACTTAGTGCAATATTTGTTTCAACTTACACTTTGAACAGAAATCGTCTCAAGTCGTTTAAATAGTATGCTGTGAGTAATTGTTGAACTTATAAAAATGACCAAAATAATGTCAGCCAAGCACGCATTTATTTTTAAGCAATAACTATTCAGGCAAATGACCAATAATTACTGTGTGACATATTTTATTTGCTGCCCAATTGCAGTATTTCCTATGGCGTATTAATTCATTTCATTACACTTGGTGACTTCGAAAGAAATGCTTCTTAGAACAAATCTGGTTTCTGCAGACTGAAATATGATCAATGCTGTTATTCAAGGTATTCTATATAATCCAATTTGCGTTGAACTTGGCGTGTGGTTCAAATGAAGGAGCACGGATATTAAAAAGGATTTTTCATGAGTGTGTGATGCCCCTTCTGTCGGTAAAGGAAGATTCTATTAAAACTGGAACGAAACCACCTGGAGCGAACATCATTAAAAATTAGCATTAGCTTACTTTCTAAATGCCGCAACTGACAATCACTTACTTTAATCAGGGTTGCGAACTTGATATAAACACCTGACCCATTGAGTACATATATTTGTCAGTATAAACTAAGAATTGTATAGTATAGAAAAGGCAATTCATCAAGTAGACCGGATTCGTTCTCGCTGGCGCGAACAGGTTGAACTGGCACGCCCGCTTCGGGACCTGGTGCTCTAACCACTGAGCCACCTTACCGCAGGGTGGCTCAGTGGTTAGAGCACCAGGTTCCGAAGCAGACGTGCCCAGGTTCGAGCCCTGTTCGCGGCAAATTCTGGCCAGTACGTGATGAGTTCCCAATAAAGACGAATCCGGTCTACTTGATGAATTGCCTTTTCTATACTATACAATTCTTAGTTTATACTGACAAATATATTTACTCAATGGGTCAGGTGTTTATATCAAGTTCGCAACCTTGATTATTGTAAATGTTATCACCACCCGCGCAAACAATGCTCGTTTAATGACAATCACGTAGTTTTAGTGTAGTAAACTTACGGAAGAAATTCCTTTATATTGATTTCTATTCTTCTTGTGTATGTACTGGAAATCATAATTTGGAGCATTTACATGTCTCTAACAGACCAGAGTATACTATTAAAATTATTTTATTCACAAATGGTATATTAACGTACGCGCAGTCGATTTGTCACAAAATTAGAATTCATTTAGCAATTAGTTTTTATGCATATTCACGCACAATAGTTTTCCTAAGTGACCGTTGTTAATTTCCAGCGCCAAACGCAATTATGCTTATTTAGTTACTACGTGTTCACTGATTTTTAGTGCTAACGAACTTGAAAACCCATTTTGACGTTTTCCCTGTGTTTAACTGTGTATTGATTTAAATGTATCATGAAATAAATTATGCATATACATTAGAAGTTTATTCTAAACATCAGTATAATATAGCAGATCAAATTCGCTAATCAGTTAACCGCTTAATATCAGACATTTTGCAGAGAAGTTGATATATACAGGAAAAATTCCGTTCTAGCAAATAACTTGTGTTCTCTTTATTCCACTATGTCAAAATGTGCCATAATTTTACATTCATCTAAATTATGTGTTACAAAATTATGTTGATAATTTCTTTAAATAAATTTTACGAGCTTGAAGTAAACATCAATCGCATTGTATTTACCCAGTCGTAGAACAACATAGCAAAACTACCATCAGTCACACACATATCGTTCGAAGACTGGTTAATTAAAATGGGATTGGGGTTTATTTGAACCTCGGAAACTTGATTTAAAGAATTGTTACCACCATCCGCGCGATCGATGATTGTTCACTTATATAACCTATGTATACTTGGCGAAAGCTGCAATTAGTTAATGTTCGTGACTGCATAGAAATTTTGCAGCCGTCATTTCCAGTGAAGTACAATGTATGCAGGATTATTAGAGGTGAAAGCCACATAATTAAATTTGCTTTCCATATTTATGCATTGCAGTTTGATCCTCGCTAGTCAGTTTTCCGTTATACTCTGATGATGAACATTGAAGGTCAAAAGTACGTGTGGCTACCCTTGGTTGTTGTTCGACGACTGGCTAAATACATTTGGATCGGTGTTTACTTCAAGCTCGCAAACTTGATTTAAAGAATTGTTACCACCACTCGAGCATGCAGTCTGTTTAATTATATTAATCATGTCGATAACACCATTTTAGATCCCATTTTCTAACAACTGAAGTTGTGCAGAAGCTATAAACCTGTAACAAGTATGCCTCTATCTTTAACCTGAAGCTGTTTTACGAAATATTCAAAAGCAAACCTTGACGATAAAAATTTCTTTTTGTTAAACGTTCATCTGTTTTAGAACTGCTCTGGGCACCAACGAGGTCACCAGTGATGCTCTGATAGCTGGTTCGACGGCCAATCAGCAGATAATGCAAGGCGCTCAATCACTTTTGCGGAAATTGCAGGGGCTGACTCGAGTTGTGGCACTACAAGACGCGAATTTTAAGCAGCAGAAACAGCCGATTGCATGCCACAGACTGGGTGTTGCCAGACAGCGAGACGCCCATCTTGTAAGTCAATCAAATTTAGTGGCTACTTCAAGCGTGAAGTAGGAGATATGGTTTATTTTTCGCGTTGAAACAGAATTATAAACTTAATGATTTTCTCGCTTGAGTTTTGGCATAGATGGCTAAAATTAATAAATCTCGATGTGTGAACTTGTTAAAAGTTTCTAAATCAAGATGTCTGTTTTCTGTGTCTCAATTTACTCTGAATTATTTTGATACTCATATCGCAGTATCATCTTTAGTGCGTAGCTCATCAAGGAGAATCCGAGAAACTAATTATCGATGTGAGAAACTACGTTTATACTCGTTTGATTTTACTTATAGATGACTGATGTGATAGAAAGTACTGACTTTCTTAAATAGGCTTTTTTCGCGTATGTGTGAGTTAGCCCATAATTATCAACCACTTAGCTAATTATATTTCCATGCATACGTACGTCCATCTTATTAAACCGCCATCACTGAAATTCAATTTATCTTTGCGCGCGTCCAATTCGGAACTTCATTTTAGGTTAATTAATTTATTCTTCACACTTACTATTTAGTTTATATTACTCTTAAAAAAGTTAATTTATATATTGAATTCAATTAAATATCAAGTGTCAAGGAGAATGACCGTGATTAGGAATGGGACTAAATAAAATAAACAAATACAATAGTATTCCAATAAAATTTGGATAAGCTTTTGAGAATTCAGTTTATAGATGTTAAGCTTAATTTAAATATTAGGCTAGGATCAATGAAGACCAGAATCTTAATGGTCTACTTCAAGTAGAATCCAGATTATTTAGTAGCACAAGATGATGTTTTGCATGGTAAGTTCGCTTTTGACGCTTCACAGAACCAAATCACTAATTTTCTGTATCTAATACGGAATAGGAATATAAACGATGACATGAATATTTGCATAATTTATTAAATAAAAGTAAATTTATGAAGTCCTACGTTAGCTAATCTTAAATCAATGCCTATATCTAATTACTAGAGCCAGTTTTCAATTCCGATCCGCGCAGTTGTTGATTCGTACTATTATTTACTGCTTGGTTCCGAATGGCGTCCAGTCAATTGTTTACCCTCACATTCTTCAAAATGGCCCATATCTACATAATTTAAATAGATTCCTTAATCAATCTTAATGTTCTTTTGTGACGGCATGCCAATAACAATAAAAAACCATCCCAGTTTTAGGTATGCCCAGTCTCAACTGAATGGCGTGTAAGGTTAGATTTCTATTAACATTCCTACGCTTACACGGAGCTATAGATTAACTTCATATGATAATTCAGTGTAAGGTTTCACCAATATACATCATATTTAAATCCTATGTGAGATTTTGCATACATGTGATGTTTCTTAAGATCAAATTGACAACCTTTGGAGAGGAGGTTTACTGCTTAGTGTAATGGACTGCATTTAACTGATTCAATAGTTTTAATTTATGACATGTTCATAGAAAATTCATAGCCGTTGCTTCTATTACGTAAGAGAATAAAAGTTTGAAATGAATAAATAAATCGGCTTAATTCTGTCGCCTTATGCGTGGTATCTGTTAACCTAAGGAATATAATTTGCATCGGTTTTATTATAGCAATTGCCATACTGTGCAAATTAAGTTGCTTTAAGTTAAGAATAATAACAGAGTGAATATCATTCTGATAAAAATGTCCTTCCTATGTAGTACAATTGCCAATTTATTAAATTTTTAATTTATTAAATTAAATTAAAGACTCACTTCCAGTCGTAAATTAAATTTAATTATTTTTATTTGTTGACGAAAAATATTTTCCATATCTTTATCAATATGATTCGAGGTAACTAATTAATCAATCAAGAACCATACGCAAAATTTTAGCCTAATGGGCATCTTATCTCGAAAATTTGTTTCGAGTTGAATATAACGATGTTCGTCATCAGAACAAACAGTTGTTGCCTCGAAGGTCTAATTTCATTTCTTTACAAAATTGTTTACTAAATGTGAAATAAGTGTAAGAAATACGTATATTTATTATCTCCACAATGTGCCTAATCATCATTTTTCCTATTTTAATTTAATGGTGTGTTCAATAAGAAACGTAGAAAACATAATATTAGTGTAAATGGAAACCACATCAAAGCTCACCAACTTATCAGTTTCTCCTTAATTATATTGATAAGTAATCTGAAACAAATAATTAGGATTCTTAATTTATGATCTAAGGACTAGAAATATTTTCTAATTCTATGACACTGCAAATTATACATTTTATATGTTGATAAGGGCTGGACACTACTAGGTTCATACATATTTATTAAACTATATGATTATTTTCGCGCATAAATCTTGGACCCTACCGGGTCAGTTTCATTGTTCGAAGTTATATTATTGATTAACAAATTTGTTTTCCACTGTTACCAACCGGTTGGATTAAACATAAAACGTTGTTTGATATAAATTGGTTTCTGACACACTGAGCTTCGTAATTGCGCTTAAAGTTATCATCTTTTTGAGTAAAAAACAATTTAAACAATGTTTCAATCGAATCAAAGCTTTTCTTCTTCCGAAAGAAGTTATGCGGTTTTAATTGCATCCTTAATTATCCCACATTTCGGATATTTCCTATTATGATAAGCCGTTTTAAAACCACAATCAAGCATTAGAAGTTCGTTTTCGGTAAAATTCAATGAATAAAGATATACTCTCTATTTTCTAAGGTTGAAAATATTACATGCGACACGTCTATAATTGCCAAACCATCCAACATTCAATCCTGCATTTTTCTGATTTTTCTTATTTCTCTAAGACAGAAAAAACCACAAACTCCTCTATACATTACAAATGATCGGTGTGCAAAAATGAAAATTACGTAGACCTTCATTTAGATAACTCTTTAAAGAGATTAAAATTCAGATTTAAGATATTCATGACCTAAGTTTTTCATTATAACTAAAAAGTTTCTATTTAGAGGGTTAGATACTGTTTGTTGTGGAAAACTAATATATATGAAGCTTTGTATTAGATGTTGCGCATCTGGTAACAAATTGTTTCATTTATGACCAGAAGGGTAAACCGAAGTTAGCATCAACGGAAGGTATAATCTCATTCGTATATTCGTTTCGTGCCTACGATCAAATGAAACGGGGTTTCAAATCTAGAAATAATCATCAATTACGTGTAACTATAGACTTTAAAAGTTTGAGTAGCAATGTGTCAACCACCTGTCGTAATTTTTAACGATTGCCGTTGCATCGCAAATTCTCACTCAGCCATCTATTGACGGACTCGACCATACAGGCCTCCGCTGTACCGAAGACTAAGTTCCTGCCTCTGAGTGAGGATTCCATTTTCAGAAATGATCTCTGCTACGCAATTGTTCATATTAGAAGTAACCTCGATGCTGAGTATAAGCTTTATTAAGGACTTCAAATAGAATAAATATCACATAATTGTGTCGGTTCAATGTAACCACGAGATAAAAGTCTTGTAGGCAATAAATCTAATTGGTGACAAAATTACAATAATACCGTTTCTTTCTAAGCAGAACAAACAATCTTTCATCGCACGAGTGGTGAAAAAATTTACTTAAATCAAGGTAGCAAGCTTGATATAAGCATCAATCTCATTAAATATTCTTAATTTCGTTTAAACAAAGCATTGTATAAGATAGTAATGGCACTTCATCCAGTAGTTCGGTTTCTTATCCATTTATAACAATCTAATTTATGTGGCGAAATTCACCGTAGATGGGGCCCAAATCGCGGAAAATTTGCTTCGGAGTCTGGGACTATCCATAGCTCCACCCTGTGGCATTTGCAATAACTTGTATTTGGGAAGTTGAGTACTTGTGTTATAACAAGCTTGATGATAGAGCGAGAAATGAAGCTCCAAAAGTTAGCCAAACATTTATACAATTAAACGAATATTGGTTGTACGGGCGATGATAACAAGTATTTAAATCGAGTTTGCGATCTTTATGTATAAATCTGTTAGTATTAATTAAGTATTGTATAATGTAAATAAGGCAATTCATCCAGAAGACCGGTTTCGTCCTTATTGGGAACTCTTCACGTACTGTCTAGAATATGCCGCGGACTGGGCTCGAACTTGGGTACGTCTGCTTCTTCTGAATCTGTTGCTGTAATCAAATATTAGTCCAATAGTCGGAAGAAACTGATAAGACAACAGTTGTGATTGATATTAAAATATTTTGGAAATCTTCATACTAACAGCACCAATCAGAACAGACACATCACGGAGACTAACACGAACATACCTCGAAGTGATTATCAATCATTTAATTGCAGAATTACTAGTGAAAATCGACAAACCTCGAAAGACAATCTTGTAAATTTAAGATAATTCTTCTTCCTTAAAAAGAGCTTCCCACTTTTAATTCTTGAACAAATACTACGACTGTAATTTATTAATTTAATTTTAAGAAGATTTTTAACTTTTAATTTATTTTTATAAACTCGTTTATGGTTTGCACAGAAGGATTATGGCGAGGCTTACGCTGAAACCAGATTAATTGACTAAAGTTTAGCATTTATACTGAGTACCTACTTTATTTTGATTATTTCATGCAATGGAGCCAAATAGTTAACGTAAAATTGTTTTTTTTTCTTCTCTTACTATCATTCTTATTTGTCAGGCATTCGTATTTGAAGTCAGTGTCTATCGAGAACAAATTGAAAAAGTGCTAGAACAAAGCCAAATTTACGCACGGTACATTGAATCACGAGCACATGAAGAAGTTAATGAAGGTATGAAATCATCTACTCTCTTATCTAAATAATTTCATGATTATTGGCCAGTTGACTTTTATTCAACTTAATCGCTTGTGGTTTTTAAAAGTGTGTTTTGACATATTTCATCAAAGAGCATCTAGAAGCACATCAACATGCAAAATCGAAATTGCGAAACCATGAAATAAAATAACAATTGTGATTAGATTTATTTCTCTGGATGTTCATGGACGTTTATGCTCATTTAAACAACGCGAATAATAAGAGTGGGATCTCACGCTCAAAGCTCGAGTGCCAAATTTCCAAGGACAGAGATTTCTCCATTTAATTAGACTGCGATTCGCTTAGTTATTGGTTTGTTGACGTGTTTTCGCTGATCCGTTAAGGAGAACCTCGAAATGAACTTTTGGAAACTTGAAAGCAACACAACCATTTTAGAAATGATTTTGCTTTGTCTCGCAGTATCGCGCAAACCTCTACATTTTAAATATCTCTTAAATGCACTGATCTACGGTGTTGGCATTGTTTTGACAACCTATTTAATGCACAATTGTTATACATTACTGTTGAACTAGCGCTGTTCAAATTAGCGAATATTTTACAACTGTACATGTTATAGATATGCCATACTCCATTAGAAATATTATTTTGTGTTAACTTTAGGAGTAGAAAGAAGAAATGAGCAATATTACTGTTTTAGAAAGCTATTTTCCTATCCTTGTAAACTTGTAAATAAATATCTAAATATGTAAATTAGTTAAATAGTATTTAAAGCATCTAACACCACGTAAAGTTGGCCATAACATTTCTGTGGTTTTACGATCTTGTTGTCTGTATCAGCGCAATATATTATTTTTGATATGGTGTTAATTTGTTACAGTACAAAATAGAGGCACGTGTTGCATAATCTATAGAACTTTATGGGTGAATTGACGTAAATCTTCTGTCGCGAAACTTTTTTCTTGTTGGAGTTTAATCTTGATGATTCTACTTCATTATTTTACTGAATAATCTCTTAAGCTTGTGTTTTTGCAGTTGAATGAATAAAAAATGAATGGGGTTTTAAAATGGCTTAATTTTTCGCCAACATTTAGCAACAACTTTTAGTAGCTGAAAATGTAATGTTAACGAATAATGCAATCTGTTTGATGCCTTGCCGAATAAAAAAATTTCTTGGACTTTGTTTATAAAAATTTATCGATACGAAGAATTATTGTGCTGTTGTTTTTCTTTGTGATAAAATCGTTTTTAATTAAAAATGTAAATTACTAAAAGCATCACGTAAGCTGGAAGTCGGTAGAGAAAATTACATTTCTACATTTCGTTTATTAGAAGTGTCAATAAATTGTTTTGTTCATGGTAATAATATTGATGTAGATCTAGTTTACGAAATTGTGATAAACACCATTCTCATATTGTGAAATCAGTCATAGAACTTTGTAAAACTTCAGTTAGTCGCACGTACGGACGCATTTTGTCTTCCACATTCACGGTGGTAAACTGACTATTGAGGATCGAACGAAAATGCATATGTAAGGTATGAAAAATCAGACACGCAGCTTTAACCTCTAGAAGTCTTACCTTTATTGCATTTGATTGAAGTTCCAACTACTGTCAATGACTATATATGTCACTCTTGTGGGAAAAGGGTCGTCCTCCGATGATGACAGTGGAAGGTCGAAACGCATCAGAGCATGCGACTCTCAGCAGTTTTGCTGTCGCGTGATTGGTATTACAAACTGAGATTGTTATCTATATATAGATTGAAAACTTGATTTGAAGGAAATACATATTTTGTTGCGGCAAGCAAAATTAGATAATGCGGTGATGTGTTCTAATTTGTTAAATGATAGTGGCTACTGATAAAGATTTCCACATAAGATAAGATGCATAGTCTAAGTAGATGGGAAAGTTTTTTAAACCAATGCATAGTTTATTTTATG
Source organism: Eudiplozoon nipponicum (assembly GCA_029291075.1). Classification (NCBI taxonomy): domain Eukaryota; kingdom Metazoa; phylum Platyhelminthes; class Monogenea; order Mazocraeidea; family Diplozoidae; genus Eudiplozoon; species Eudiplozoon nipponicum. The sequence goes on along the minus strand of JAQBSW010001279.1, from coordinate 38,281 downwards.
CTATTAGTGTAAAAATATTTACCTATTCTATTGAGTTGTGAGTCAAGCTTCTTTCCTTAATTTGGCCGTTTGTTTGTCTCATAATAGAAGGTCGTTTCGGACCAGCAGAATCATCATGGGATGTCAAATCTAGCAAAAACTTCGTTATCATAAATTAAAATTTGAATGTGCGTTTCAGGTTACATTTCGTTTGAAACAAACATTTATCCTATAAACCAGATGGTTATGTGATTAAATTATGCCGGCAGACCAGACAATTTGGACGGATAAACAATTTCTAGATGAATTGCTCTTCGCGTCCGATGCACTTTTAGGCTTTACCAAAACAGCTCTGTCCAGAACTGGACAAACAGTAGTGGTTTGCTCGCGCATTGGTAATTCCGTCGTATTTCCTTGCAGCATATTCAATAATGTTCTTTTTTTTCTTCTATTTCAATGCAATAGACTTTTATAGAATTGAGAATGGTGAATTTCGTTGCATATGTTTTCGGCTAAGTAAACATTTCGTAAGACAGCAAATGCAACTCATGTAATGAACCGGTTTCTACTTTACAATGCAATCTTCAGTAGTAACTAAAATCGCTGCGGCCGAGACACCAACTTGGAAGCATTTGTTTCAGAGTTTGAAAACTAAACTCCTACGCGCTGAAGCCGCACCTTGCATGCAATATTCAATATAATCTAACAAGTTGCTTGACCACTTTCGACTTAAAGCTCCTAGTGTTCACCGGGGTTGATTATTGGCTGCAAAAATTCTCGTTACTTCCGAGGAGTACACAATAAGTACGAAATGAAGCTTAAAGCGGAGATGCATTCGCCGTCTTATGTTATGCTTATGGACACTTCACATATATATATATATATATATATATATATATATATATAATCTAAAACTTCAATTTAATTTCAGCTGTCTAAGTGGAATTGTGTCTCTTTTAAAGGAGAAACTGTGTGTGGCTGGTTAGATCTTCATGTCTTAAGCGATGCAAATTAGGCTTCACCTGAATAAAATGCTGGCTTAAAACCTTTGTTCGTAAATCTCATAAAATTGCTTGTGGAAAGCGGCACGTGTTGCGAAGGGGTTAGAGTCCCAGACTCCCCAGTCAATTTCGTCGTCTTCGGGCACTATTCGTGGAAAATTCTTGGAAATACTTCATAAAATCCCATCAAGTACGAAATTGAACTACTTGACGATTTTCCTTTGCTACCCATTGCAATATTTAGGTAATTATGCCAGCATATATATATATATATATATATATATATATATATATATATATATATATATATATCATGTACAGTTTTTTTTTTAAAATCAGTGCACAATTATGCTTCACGCTCAGGTAGTTAATGAAGATTAAACTAGTGTTAAACAAGTAGATGTTTATTTTCGCTTGATTTAACCTTATATGCATGAGATGACAACTATACAATGGAAATTAATTTTGTTCCACTTACACTCTATTTATGCTTTGCTTCGATGTGATGTTTATTCTGCCCCATTCCATACGTTAGGAAGTTAATTCGAACGGATTCATTTATTTGTGCAATAATGACAAGCTGACAGAAAACTATTTTCAATTAAAAAATTATTTTTCTAAGTTCCTTGTTAATTTGACATTGTAATTTAGGTGGCATAACTTTTCGAGCGTGAAATCTATTCCCGTTTTTACAATGCATAAAATTTTTTTTTAATTAAGCAATAAGTATCAAAGTTGGATTGCTTAATTAACCTTGTAGCAATTATTTATTATGGAGAGATGCTAAATCAAACTTTAGGCAGCACTAACTGAAATTGCCGTTTTCACATACAAATGGTGGTGCCACATCTGAGAAGTCCAGGTTATCAGGAACATTTTCTGTCTAAACTAACTTATTGTCTATTTTCAACTAGATTTTGTTAAAAGTTAAAATTAACATGTTATCAGCAATTTTGTGCTGAATATTTCAGAATCTTTGTTGTGGTACTTCGATTTGTATATGCAGATTTAAGGTGTTTTAGTTCGAGAAACTCAAATAATGAATTTGGGTATACAACAAAGTATGACTGATTTATTCGCTGGTAAGGTGATAGATACGATGCGTAAGTAAGGCACGAGCATCAAACGTAAAGTAAAATGGGCGCATGCTAAGAAATGTATCAAGTTTGTGTTCTATAGACGTCGAATGCGGTTTTTTTGTCGACCAATCAGAGTTCAGAAATTCTTAATTATATTTATTAATAGCGTGAGCTGAAACCAAATACCAATGCAAATTAGAATGCCTAAAAAATTTGCTTAAACTTGCAGATTGAACTCGCGCGAAAATATTTTTTTCAAACAATCAGAGTTGACATTCATTCACCGATTTTGATTTTTTTAAATGTTACTGATTAAGACTCATTGCAATAAGTATATTTTAATAATTTGAGTTTCAACTTAGCAATATTTATAGTTAGCTAGCAAAATAAAATCTTAGTGTTCCGTTTAAAAGTTCGTGAACATGTTTATCTTATTTGTTTCTCAATTATACGATTAAACACATTTTGACTCTGTTTCTATTGGACAAATGTGTCCTTACATAAACTGCAAGCCATACCTATTCTTGAAAGCAAAATTTGTAACGTGGTATATACCCAGCAGCGCCTCAATACCATGGATGAATATGGTTGTTTTTTTGTGTGTGTGTATGTTCAAGATTTCATATAATTTTATACATTAAGCCTGTTAATTATGAATTATTATGTGAATCGAAAAACATGAATAGGGTCATTGACGAATACTTTTATTGACTTACGGAATGTTTTTTATTGCTTTTGATTAAATTTTTAACTAAAATGAGAGCGTTTCTAGTGGGGCGCAGTCGGTCTTGACTGTTAAAGTATTAAATGGCAAAGTGTGCTGTCTAAAAACATGCAAGAATTTTTTTTAAATATACACTAAATTCATTTTTTCATTATAAGAGTGTGCAAATATTATACAAAAACCAGTTTTTTTGATAGCTTTATTTCTGCATGAAATTCTGCGCAAAAAATGATGTGATTCCTTGTTTGTTAGTACTATTGACCTGAATATTTTGCTTTGACGCCAGGGAATTTTTACATATATAATTTACTCGAGTGTTCTCTTGCCATCGAATAGTGGTTGCGCGGTCACTAATACACAGGGCGTCTTTTGAGTGGCTTTTTCTAAAGATTTGAAGAATTATTTTTACACAGTAGAAAGATGATTAAAATCGACAAGATTTATTAGAAAATCTATATAAATGGAGTCAAGAGATGACATAATGTACGGAAAACGGTGAAAAAAACATGAGTTTCGAGGTGGAACATAGCATTAAAGAATGGTAGGATGTAAATCAGTAACGTAAACGCTCCAGTAAAAGACTAATCACGATGGATTAATATTAACTTACGTATGATTGAATACATTTTTGCTTTATCAATCAACTTTACTACTTTACAGTACAATTCTTCACAGTTCATTCTTTGATACTTGCTAACTAACAGCGTCATTAAAATTGCCTACTCTTGGATTGTTCTTGTAACTATCGGTTGATCATACAATAGTCTTATGCTCTTCATTTAGAAAGGTAATTTGGGAAACTAGGTGTCTGCCCTTTAATTATTCTAACCATTACTATATGAAGCTATTTCATGACATACTTTAGACCATTTATCCTGCTAGGAATTAAAAACTAGTGTATCCATACTTCTAGACCATCTCTATCCAGTGGCACCATTCATAAGTACAAACTCATGCAAAGTGGCAACGACATTTAATCATTGTAGTTTCACCTATATGAACTTACACTTGGATGTAATTATATTTGTTAAATGGCTTTGCGGTTTGAAACAAATATATAATGAAGATTTATCTCGTGAAATGACAGTAAATGTTATGATATTACCGTTGTTTCACCCAGATAAACATTTTTTTCCCTTTAATTATTTTTAACCGAATGCTTCTCAGCTATAGACAGAAATATCCTGCCGCACACAAAATTTCTTATATTTATTGGTGTTAGTAAAAAAAGTAATTATTCATATAAGCCAAAAGAGAAGCGAAATTTAACTCCAGGAATAGATTAACTATATTGACGCCAGAGGTTTCCTACGGCGTTTTCCTCGTTTTGAGCCGAACCTGCACCCTAAATCACGATATGAATGGTCAACTATTAAGAGCTAAATTTAAGGCAAAATATATTCGACACGGCTCTGCTATAATGAGAACCATCTTCGCTCATATGTAGATGGATAAATTACGTCATAAATTGTACCGACTATGATATTTGAGATAAAATCAAGTAATATTACAGACTGTGACAATAAAAACCATTCCAACCATTCCAACCATTCCATCGGTAATTCCAAAATACCGATATCGTTCGAGATCATAGCGTAAAGATTCCCTTAAGTAACAGAGATCAGAATAATTTGCAATTTTCAATTTCTGTGAAATTTGGCCTATATCGAGATTCATTATTTTGGTACCCGGTACATGCTCAGTTGGTGATACTATGTTTAGGATAGTTATTTTGATAACCATTGTGTTGGTATCATGTACAGGCTCCGAATATATACATATATATATATATATATGTATATATATATAAATATACGCGTATGTGTAAGTCTACGTGTGTGCATGAGTGGATTTTGTGTTTATGGTATTTGTTTTTAGTATTCGCTTTGACCGGCGCATTCACTAGCATTACATTGTTGACTACGGTTATTCTCCATTTTACTTGTAGCCTAATCTGAAGTTTAGCCGTCTTATGCATTTCTGCGTTTGTTTCATTCATAACTCTCTTCTTGCCCTCTAGCTCGCTACGGCAATTATTCTTGAATTTTGTTGGGTCAAACTTACGTAAGACTGATTTACATTTAGAATCTGGATCGGTGTGCTTTCGCCGATAAAAATAGTGGTCCTTTTTATTATCAACTATTTTATACCAATTATCTTCCTGTTTTAAAATTTCGAAATTTTTCTTTTTTTCTTATAAATTTAACTCGTGAAAGTTTTCGGGTGTACAGACACATCATTAATTGTAAATAAAGTCGTACTATTTTCCCTTCTTTCGGAGACTCATTACTGCGCAGGTGGTAGTGATTCTACTTATAATGGTATCCTTATGGGTCTTGATCCCAGTTTCGTTTCTGATCCAGACAAACTTTGTGATGATTCGCTCATTACTCCCATATCTTTACTTCTATTAATCTTTGGCCTGATAAATTGTATATCGTTTTTTGAAATATTCATACCGTCTATATATTTATGATTGAATATTTGATAGTGACATTATTTCGTTTATGCAAACATACACTAATATTTCTAATGAAAGCTATAATTTTTATCTACATTTTAATTAGTAAGCATTGCATCAAAAAACCCTGTAGAGAGCTTTTGTTTCCGTCTCAGGATTTTTAGTATATTTATTGCCTCAAGTTAATAAAAAGAAATAAATTGCCTTTTTTCAATTACCGTTTGTCTGACCGGTCATTAATTTTTTATTGCCTAACCTGTTGTCAAAGTATTTCCTGCGTGTATCACTTTACTTGCATTAACATACAAATTGAGTAAACCGAAACGTGTGTATCGGCATTCTCTCATTTTGCTGTCTCTTACATTTAAAACTAGTCTCGTAGTTGTTGGTCTTACTCTTTCCCTCTCAAGTACTTTTCAAATGGTAATTCTTCTTGAAATCACGTGCAAAGTACCAATTTTTTAAAAGTTTCTCTACGCAGTGTAATTACGTAGTTACCTGCAACTTGACTTTAATAGTAGCATTGTGTTTATTTTTATTTACACAGTCACGTTACATGCAGGTCACACAAATGAGTAACCGCGTGATATGTTGTTTTTTTGCGTTATCTTTGGATTTACGCTGTATTGGCGAATTTTTTAGGGTTCTGTTCGTCACACGGCCATCTTTAATTATTTCATTTTGTTAGCAACAATAACGAAGGAGCATAAAGTAGACGTGGCTCTTACCAAGACGGTGTGTCCGTTTCTACTACGCTGTCGTAACTAGTCGTTCACTATACACGGGCAAAGCTCCGACAAACTTTTGAAGATGAAAAAATTACTAACCACATACTCCCTCCATAAACATTTGTCTATAAAGAATAAGCCAGTCTAATTCGAGTATAATGTTTGATAAATTATATACTTTTGCCAATTCGGATTTTACCTAACCTTTTGCATAACGTCATTTGGTGTGTCATCGCTTTCATTGTAATTGTGTGCGTAATTAATGGGCGCGTCGTATTTTGCGGAAAATAGGCTATTTTTGAAGGTCTGCCAGTTATATTTTGTTGCAGTCCAATTTAATTTCTTTTTGAATTATTTTCTGCACGTTTAAGCAGGGCTTCAGCTTATTAATTGTAATAGCTTCAAAATCAAGAATCATATTTTCTGTTTTTGCCTTGTACAGAACTAAAAAATTGTTACTACTAACAACATGACCTGTGAGTAGTACATGTTCGCAAATTGCTGATTTTTGTGCAGGAGCTGCACAGCTCTTTAATAGCTTTTGAGAGAGATGCTGATTTATTATAGTTTCGAGCCTATTTTTTGATCGGCCGATATACTGAGCTTTGCAGATACATTGAAATTTGTATACAGACAAAGGTGTTGACGTCACAGGGAGGCAATCTTTTTCATATGTGCGCATCAGTATTGTTGTGTTGAACACCACTCTCACCTGTATTAGTGGAAGCTGTGCTTTAGTCGCTCGAATTACTTTTCTTTCAAGATTTCAGCTGGAAGATCACCTCAAAAGGGAACACTAAGCGTTACTTTCTGGGGTGTTTTTTTCCTCCAAATTTGTCTTGATTTTGTTGCGTTGCATCAAGTTGTATTCGATGAACCAGTCCGGATAGCCATTATTTCTCCACGCTTCGCGAAGCAAATTTAGCTCTAATTCAATATTGTTTGGTGAACAAATCCTGCTTATTCCTGTGCCCAAATTTATTATCAGGTTCCTTTTGTACGCCCTTGGCACACTGCTGAAATAATTGATATATTGCTCAGTCCAGCTTGATTTCTTGTGAACTGACCTTGAGATGGTACCTTCTTCATCTCTCGTTATTCCTACAACTGGAAAGGATAAATTTCGGTCTTGTGCTTCTTCTATTGTAAACTTAATTGCTTCGTCTACCTTGTTTAAGTGATGTAGCAGTGCACTTGTATCTTCATCCTTTTCAACGACCATAAAAGTATCGTCATCGTAGCGTACGTAAGAATGAGCTCCATTGATAAATGGTTTTAAACCAGTTGTTTCTATATGATGCATTTATATGTCTGCCAATACTGGTCCAAGAGGACTACCCATACCTATGCCGTCAATTTGTCTGTAAAAGACTCCTTGGAATACGAATTTTACGTTGGATGTACATAATAAAAATTTCTTTCTCTTATGTCGTCCACTTCTATCAGTGTTTCCGCTCCCGATGATCGTAGATATTCACATAGGATATTTATAGTTTTATTTATTTGAATGCTAGTAAAGAGGGACTTTATATCGAGGAACACCATTTTCCTCTTTTTTAAATTCAGCTCGCGAATTTTTTCTACAAATTGAAAGCTATCCTGTGCAACGTGCTCCATTCTTTCTTTTATGATAGGTTTTAATATCTGGTATAATAGTCTGGCTGCCCCGTGCTGTGGAGAATTAACCATAGATAAAATGGGTCTGAAAGGCGGAAGTCTCTCATTGTTGGTCATTTTGCGAACCTTGGACAACCGATATAATATCGGTTGCGTTGAACCTACGGGCTTTCCATGTTTGCATTCTTTAATAAAAGCATTTTTGTCCTTTATGTCAATTTCTTGTTTAGCTTCGACCTTCAAAATAATTCGGTGTTTTTAGAATCTTCGTTATGGAATTTTCTTATTTTGCCATAGCGTTGCGTTGTATTCCTTCGCGTTTAAATTTGGATTTGTCGTTCAGAATTTGTAACATAGCCTGACTATAGTCCGTAGAGTTCATTAACACTACGCCTGTCCCTTTGTCTGGCTTCATGAGTCTGATTTGTTCTTTTTGTTGTAGCTCACTTAGTTCCTCTAGATGCCTTTTGGTGACCAGTTTATTGACTTTTATTGTGCGCATACATTGGTCAAATAACGTTACGCAAAAGGAGTGGTCTAAATTGCGCAAAACAAAGTCTGACATAACGAAGAGGGGATTGGTTACGACAAATGTACAGTTGGGATTGGATGAACGAATATAATAACGAATACAGAATAATGGCTGTAGATACTGGTAGAAATAAGATTTGTTAATAAGTGTTATTCGATGTAATAAAGGTTTGTTTTCATATTTTAAAGTATGGTGAAATTGAAGTATAAATATATATATATATATATATATATATATATATATATATATATATATATTTTTTTATATATTTTACTATGCATAAATTTAATGTAATTGGTTTAAACAAAATCTATTCTCACCTTAATTTTACACTCAGCGATTACAGTTGCAATGCTCCTGTTGAATACACTATCTACCAGAACCATTAATATAATTGATTGATTGCAGCGTTTATTAGATTGTCGCTTTACCTCCGTTGCATGTTTAATATTTCCAAACTTGTGCAGTGCGCCTCAGTCAGTCCTATCAGATACAAATTATTGCGCAAAGCTATGCTTAAAAATTATGTCTCAAGCTTTGCAAAATATTTAAACTATGCCACGGATTTCACGCACTCAAATGTGTGACGAATGTAGAACTTGATTACAGTAAAAATAATAATACTCACGTTTTTCTGATTAATTTCAGGTGATTCTGACGGTCAAGAAAATAGTGAATTAAGTGCTAATCCGTCTGTGTCGAATGAACGTATTCATCGCATTATACGCCGGATATGGCGGTACGCGTGCAATTTACGTAGACTGTGGACAGAACTAAACACAAGCCTCCTGGAATATCAGACACAGATCGAAGTGGTTTATCAGGTGAAACATTTTTAAGCTCATTAACTTAAATTTGCGTATTTGCATGTCCTTACTTTCTGACTACACTCACGTATTTCTACTTGCAATTCTAAACATTGTCCGAGTATCTTTTTATGTCATTAAAGGATATTTTAAGGATCTACAATATTAAACCTGTTTGGAAAGACCTAATGCAAATTTTATTGATCGAAAGTAAAAGAGAATATGACTAATTTTCAAACTTTTGAGTTTTACACACACAAATATATATATATATATATATATATATATATATATATATATATATATATATATAATTAGGAATGAGAACACACTAATAACAAAGTGGATAAAGGTCATTTATTTCGTCAATACTAATCATCGCTCTGCCAATCAATGATTAGTATTCACGAAATAAATGCTTATCCACTTTGTTATTTGTTTTCTTCCTAATTAGAAATATACTGTGTTAAATTAAAATGAAATGGACATTATAAAGATATATATATATATATATATATATATATATATATATATATATATTGGAATGCAAAACGAAGTAGAACATTTAAGCGTGGACAGAGTTTGTATTTAGGAAACAAGCAATGAATAGCGTGCATCCTCTCCCGTTCAAGCTCAAAGCTCGAACATGCTAGTTATGCTCGCTTATTTTTGCTATTGTATTTGCTAATTATTTTTAATACGACGTCTGGAGAACATACGAGCGATATTTCAATGATATGTTTGCAATTGTATTCGTTGATTGATTTGAATCAAAGGTTCAAATATGCGATGTTTTTTCATTCGATTATGTAAACAACTTTTCAATCGGCCTACGTATGTTGATCGAAAACTGGCGCATGTATATTTGTAACTAATATTTGGGGTCAACTTTAGCGGTTGATAAATGCAAATATATAACCCTATAAAGCATTCGTAGTTTAGTTGCATTTTTTGTGCAATTTAATGCTGCTTCAATTTTCTTCTGTGTTGTTCGGAAAACAGCATCTCGCTTAAATGGGATGTTCAGGTAAATTACTTTGAATTCTGGTTTCTCCTTTAATTACTTGACTCAATCAATTGCCTATGATAGTCGGTATAAATTAAACAGTTTGTTGTCTTACTACATTCGTCAGTTTTTGAATCTGAACTGACCAACCAGTCAATTATTGAAAAACGCCCGAGAAATTTTGATATTTTTTATTGGAAAGGCACAAAACTGCTTTATTGCAAATACTGTGCAGACCAGGTTGGTTTATGATAATTATCTCTATTTAATTTACCAATGGCATCTTCCTTTTTTTGTATAGCGAACAAAAACAGAAAATCATCTTTCTCATGTTCTGTTCTGAAAATGATATTTTTATGCGCTTTATTGAAACTTTTAAGCAGTTTTCGTGATTCGGACCTGATTTTAAGGACAAGCAAAAAATATCATCCACATACCGTATGTATTATGCAAATTTAATTATGCCACGCTTTAATGATGTGTTCTCAAAATGGCCTAGGAAAATCTCAGCCAACAATGAAGATAGCTGGCTCCCCATTGCCACACCATCGATATGTTTATGAATACCTCCATTAGAACTAAACTGTAATCTTCTGTGCATAGTAGTTAAAGCTTGCGTGGAATATGACTTGGCACCTGAGTTGTTAATATGTTTTGCTCTACATCTTGTAATATTATGCCGATGGATTCATCAATTAAAAAATTTGTAAAAATTAACGCAACATCGAAAAACATCTTAATCTGAATTTTAACATTTATATCTTCAATTATGCTAAAAAATCGATGGAATCGGCAATCGAATAATAACCCAGTAATTTGCGTAATGGTTGCAGTATACGCACAAACCATTTAGCCAAGGCATGGAACGGTGAATTGTCATTGATAATCTTGTTGTTGTAGGACGATCTTTTGGGATGTTGTTGGTAATCCTTAAATCGTTGGTGCAAATGATCCGGGTGATTTGAGCTTCAGTTCAATGGACTCATTATTTATGCTGGCATTTGTTAAGATTTTACTTCAATTTATTACTTTGCGCTCTACTCTGTCTATTTTATATCATGTGCCCTCCGGACTGTTGCATTTTGTATTGTCATTCAACACAATTTCTATCTTATATATGCAATCTGATTTGTCCATTATTACAACACTCTTGCCTAAGTATGCGCATAGTATTATTCTTGTGCCTGCATTCCTTTTAAAGTCCATGAGCGCAATCAAATATTACTTTGTCGATGCATACTGTTCTGCGTATTTGAACGATTTCAGATGTGAATCTCAAGTTGCCATAAAGCTGTTTTATAATCAGTTCTTGTAGGCTAACAGTCGTTGTTTGTTAAAATGGCAATTCAAATGCTGCCTCAAAGTTGATATTGATTTCATCTGAAGAAGGCATTTCAATATTTCGGCCTATAGTTATTGATTCTATTGTTAGCGGGTTGACCGGTGTTTGTGAGAGGTTAAGCACAATTTTTCGAATATCTGGCAGCTAAACAACGAGTGTTATTTAGGATAATACATTTCTATTTAATAGAAATTTATATATAAAGCCGTTTATGTCGACCTTAAATATTATTTAATAATATACATGCGCAAATTATTGATTAGCTTACGTGGGGCGATCGACGAGACAGTTAATTACTCTAATGATGAAAATTGCAACTTCAACGTCTGTGAATGCACGTCTGCAATTGCGCAACATATCGTTGAAACATCGCAATTATGTTCCTTAAACTTTGCATTTAATATAATTAATAAATGCAGTAGCAGAAATGTGTTAGCCACGAACGAAGCTCTGTAAATACACAAACTGCAGCTTGATTTATGCGAGGTAATAAAACATGTTCGGGCATTAAGCTGGAACTGGAGGCGATGCACAAAGCTGAATGGTCGTTTCCTTTTTATAAGTTTTCAACGTTTTCATTTTAACTTTAGTTTGGTCTTATATATTTATAAATATATGAATCGTTTGATTTTCATATATATATATATATATATATATATATATATATATATATATATATATATATATAAGAAAATCAAACGATTCATGTATCGCGTACAATTTGTTTCCTTAAACGGAAATGGTACTATGCATTTTATTAACAAGTGATATTAAAATGCCGAGGCGAAAAAACGTTATAAATGAATTTGCACAATATATATATATGTTATGTTGATGAAAATTTCCTTGTTTGTAGAAAGCATATAAAAAATATCAGTTTCAAGTATCTGCCTTTCTTAGATCTATCAACAAAGAAGTATTTCATTAGGAAATAAAATAGACCAATTAATCATAAACAAACCTTGGCTGCACAGTATTTGCATTACAGCAGTTTTGTGCCGTTTCAATATAAATTATCAACAGTTCGCACCTCCTTTTTCAAAAATTGACAGATTGGTCAGTCCAGATTCAAAGAGTGAAAAATTTACTAAAGTAATAATATATTTTGTATCTAATAGCTATCCTACACAATTGATTGAGTCAATTATTAAAAGTGGAATTCGAAAGAAATAGACAAATTTGGGACCATTAAAAGTGCAATTTACTTGAAAATCCAATTTCGGGGGGATGGTGTTTATCGCACAGCACAGAAAATAATTGAATTTGCTTTAACACGCACATTTAAAACAGCTAAACTACGAGTTTTATTAAAGATAGCAATCTTGCCTTTGCCAGCAATTAAAGAGAAACAGATGTTAATGTCGACCTCCAATATTATATGTCAATATGCATGCGTACGTAAGCCGATCTATAAGAGGGCGATATAAGAGGACGAACGAACTGTGCAACTTAAACGCCTGTTTAACATCGAATTTTAAATATACGCCTGCCAATGCACGAAATATCATTAAAATTTCGCATATATGTTCTCTCGGCGAGGCATTTAATATAATAATAGAAATGTGTTAGTCACATATGAAACTCTGTTGATTGACATAATGCAGCATGATCTTTTCTGATAGAAAAAGCGTGCTCGAGCTTTGAGCCTTAAAAGGAGGAGATGCAAATGATTGGTCGTTCCCTTATATTACACTCTCTTCGTTTAAATTTTCTCTTTGTTTTGCCCTTTAAGATATAAATTGTGAATTTGAGAATTTTGAGTAGTAAGAGAAAGAAACGGTTCATTGAGTTTAAAAAATTGTTTTATATATATATATATATATATATATATATATATATATATATATATATATATATTACAAAGTACAGACATGCACACATACACCTATATAGCCATACCTACATACATACATTCTTACATGCTTCCATTCATAAATAAATACGTTTATATACAGATTTATAAAAGAAACGTACTTCTTATTTTAGGTTTGCCAGTCAATTATGAGGTACTTAACTGTATTTTTCATTTTACGTTAGATTTACGATAACGTGTATTTCATGATGTTATAGCACGCAAACTTTTTTTTAATTTCCAAATATTTCGTACTTTATTGATTTTGCTCATCATTTCAATCAGATAAATACGCTTTTATAAGGACATGGAATGACAGCATTGAACTTCTGACAACATCAGCGTACCCATACAAGATCTTTAGTTTTGCCATTTTCACTTCGTTGTCTAAACGAATTTCTCATCAGAACATTAATCGTCACGTCTTCAAATGAAGTCGTTTGTTTTACGTATCAATCAGTATCAATATTAACCTTATATATTGTTTCTATTATGTCCTCTTTGTTTAGTTGCTCACCTCCTTCGAGACGACATTGAATGATGCATTGTGTCAGCTTACATCAGCAGAACATCTGGTTTCACGTTGGATCCAAGTGTACAAATTACCAAACGGTGCAATCTTAAGTGAATTGGAACAGGCAAAGGTTAATTTTCTCTTTTTACTAAATATGCATTGTTTATTTTTTTGTCGTGGGGTTAATTATAAGCTACCACTTTTTGCGAAACGAGTCATTAAACTTTGGACTGTCTTTATTTCGCATTATCTCCTTAATTACTTTGTATGATTCCGTTACGTTCATAATAACATACTACTTTAATAGCACAACTTAAACAATAGTCAGACCTCGAAAAGAATAATGCCGGGTACTTCTGATAGAAATTTGGTAAAACATCTCAGATTATTTATCTAGGAAAAAGTAAAAATTAAAATTATGTTTATCAAATGCCTCTAAACGTCAATAATATCATATTAAGCTTAAAGATTGTTGTTTTAAATTCTCACAAAATATAGTTAAATGCTTTAAACAAATTTTGAAGAAGATTTCGCTTAAACACATTGTCTTATGGACGAAAACAGTCTACTGGATGAATTGCCTTTTCTACACTATACAATTCTTAGTTTATACTGACGTATGTAAGTAATTAATAGGTCAGGTGTTTATATCAAGACCGCAACCTTGATTATAATAATTGTTATCACCACCCGCGCAACCAATGTTCGTTTAATTATATAAATGTTTATTTCAATACCACTTCCCATGTAATGTGGTGTCTGTTCAGTAATGACAGATTGGGCATGGTTAGTTGGAACTTTGGGTCTAAATGGATGCCATATGAGCTCCACCTAAAGGAAAAATTGACTAACCAAGTTACATTAGTTAGTACATAACTGAAAATTGTGTGTAGTGTAGTGCGCGGTAGGATGGCTCAGTGGTTAGAGCACCAGATTACGAAGCAGATTGTCTTAACTTACATCACACTCACGCCCCTTGCTTTTACTGAACTTTTGTGAAATTCAGATGATTCTGTCTTAGGCAGCATAACTAATTTGTTTTTAATGAAAAAGTATCAGGCGTTTCAGGATAAAATTATTTGAGACCAGAAAGTGTCTATCCTGTGGGTTATGAAGTGAAATGCTCTAAAATATATTTTGGACCAAACTTTTATCCGAAGTCCAAAATCGTTCTAATCTGGACGTTGTTGACAGCCCCTAGCTACCTCGTACGAATCGAATTATGATGGGATTTCTGGACCGTTTAACCGGACTTCAGTTTTATACGTCAGTTAACCAAGATACACTGGAATGGCCCGACTGTTTCGTCAAGAATTTTGTCCAAAGGTCTTCAAGTTTATTTAAATTTCGTTCCTGTGATTTACCTCTGAAACAGGGAATTTTTATTACCGCTGATACATCCGCATGGAAGGATTTCTAAAGTGATTTGTTTGTGTAAAATTTTCCAGTCTATGGTCGGCTAAGTGTCATGCCATCATTTCTTCGGGACGAAAGCTAATTTCCGTGTTGTTATTTTCAGACATTTCGTCATGTTCTACCTCCACGTTGGTAACAAAAGAATGACGATTGCTTTAGCTTTGACATTGTTTGTCGTATTCACTGTCGCATCCAGGCTGTAAGGCTGCAAAGCAATCCTGGTAGCTGGCTGGAACCGCCAAATGAGAAAATCAGCAATATCGCGACTGGAATGTGTTTTTCGAGATACCAGTCATTTGTACACAGCGCATCTTCCCATCAACAAGATTCGCTTGGATGAGCGTAAAACAGTGTCCATTCGAAAAGCCTAGCGATTTCTGATGTTTTGGCATAGATTCATCTAAAATCCATAATGCACTTGACTTTAAACTTTATTTCGTATGCACGCTTAGTTAAAAGGTTTTATTCAGACCAGTATGATACTCCACTGCGGTAATATTCTAACGAGGCAAATATCATATCTGAATAACAGGCTGTGATTTTGCTCGGGCCCTATTCGATAGATAGGCGTTAAGCTTTCATTCATAATCTTTGGTGATTATTGCTGAATAGGTAGTTTTGTTATGTTGTTCGACGACTTTTTCAATACAATGGTATTGGTGTTTACTTCACGCTCGCAAACTTGATTTAAAGAATTGTTACCACCACCCGCGCAATCAATTATTGTTTAAATTTGTAATGCCTATATATGTATATGTGGCGAAAGCTGCAAACAGTTAATGTTCGTGACTGCATAGAAATTGTGCAGCCGACATTTCCAGTCAAGTTCAATGTATGCGAGACTGCTAGAAGTGAGGGCAGCATTTCTAACTTTTATTTCCATATATATATTCAATGCGGTCTGATCCTCAATAGTCAGTTTGCCGTCGCACTGTGATGATGATCATGGAAGGTCGAAACGCGTCAGTGCGTTGCGGCTGGTAGTAGTTTTGTTATGTTGTTCAACGACTGGTTCAATAAAATGGGATTGGTGTTTACGTCAAGCTTGCAAACTTGATTTAAAGAATTGTTACCACCACCCGCACAATCAATTATTGTTAAACACAAAATTTGTTTATTTCTCTCATTAAAGTAATTTAATACGCTAAGGCTTATGTTATTTTAAATTCAGCTCATACCCTAGGCTTATTCCTTTGTCCTGTTTAAAATCTCGGTTTATAACTAACGAAAGTAAATTCCAACTTATAAAGTTGGACCAAGTAAACAATCATTAACTGCGCGGTTGGTGGTAACAGTTATTCAAATTAAGTTAGTTAGCTTGAAGTAGACACCAATCCAATTGTATTCAACCAGTCGTGGGAAGACATAGTAAAACTATCGTCAGTCACACATAATGACGCGTTTCGACTCTCCATAATCATCATCAGAGTACGACGGAAAATTGACATGTGAGGATCAAACCGAAATACATATAAATTTAGAAGGCAAAAATAAATATGTGGCTCTCATTTTTATTAGTCTCGTGTAAATTTTACTTGACTGCACAATTTTTATGCAGTCACGAACATGAACTGTTTGCAGCTTTCGCCATATATATATATATATATATATATATATATATATATATATATATATATATATTTATATATATCTAAGTACTATTATATTATACTATTGATTGTGCGGATGGTGATAACAATTCTTAAATCAAGTTTGCGAGCTTGAAGTAAACACCAACGACAGAAAAACTACTGTCAGTACGTGTGACTAACTGTAGTTTTGCTATATTTTTCGACGATTGGTTAAATACAATGGGTTTGGTGTTTACTTCGAGCTCGCAAAATATGCGAATAATTAATGTTCGTGTCTGCATAGAAATTGTGCAGCCGACATTTCCAGTCAAGTATAATGTATGCGAGTTTATTAGATGTGAGAAACTCATATCTAATTTTGCTTTCTATATATATGCAATGCGGTTTGATCCTCGCTAGTCAGTTTGCTTTCGTACTCTGATGATGATCATGGAAGGTCGAAATGCGTCAGTACGTGTGAATGACGGTAGTTTTGCTATGTATTATGTAATGCAAGTTTACGTATAAAGAACCTGAATACACGCGTATATGCTACTTCGTTATTTAACAATTAATCGGAGGAAACCGTTTTCAATTTTAAGCATTAAGAAATCATATTGCGTCCATATTTTGTAGAATTACAAATCTTTAATACAATTTTACAGAACGATAAGCTCTAACCTGTATGTAGTTTGCTTTTTGAAATAGCAGTATTTCCTGTACCGTTCGTAATCATCAAATAGAAGAAGTATCTTGCATTTGAGGAAAATTTGACAACGACTGAATTTACCTATAGTTCTTCAATTTATCATTAGTAAATATAAATTCTTTTTATAAACTAAAATGAATTAACGCTTACTGGCTTAAACTATCTGTGGATATTTTCAGAAAGGAAGTTTACATTTCGTTGACTATTTTTGCTAAACTTGCGATTTTCTCACAATTTTATGCATTTCACATAAAGAAAATTATAACATGTAGCCATATTTAACTGTTAAGTACTTTATATGATTATATAATTTGTAAAGTACTTAATTTAGTCTCATTGGATGACTTGTCATATCAAAACGTTAAAAGTCGATAAGTTGTATAAGTGAATTATTCTGTTTGGTGTGTTGTCGATAACGTTGTCTGAGTAATTGGCTAAACGAACAATTTCAGCTACATGGTGAAAACGGAGCCCTTGTGGTCAGAGCCACGTCATCTCTGTGCATTCTCGTCGCTAGTATTAAAGTCAGAGAAATCTCCTAGATGGTCATGTGGCCAGCAGTATCCACTCAGACGTTGGTAGGCCCGCGAACACTATCGAAAAGCATGATAACGGTCCTATTTTAGGTAATAAACTATTAATTGATGGTATGGCCAATATGCTGTGTAACTACAGTATTGAAAAATACACTCAACCATTTGGTATATGTCGTGCTGCGAAAACATATTCAGCATGAATGTATGAATGAGATTTCAAATAAATTAGTTACCGCAAAAGTAACTTGAACCTAAACTGACAGGGTTGATTTTCATTTATTTTAATTAGCCAGATTTTCTGTGAGTATTGTTTATACTAATTAGCAGCTTATGATTTTATAGACGTTGATTACCTGTGCACAATTAAACGTTAGTTAATTTTGAAATTAATTTTCCATTCAGTTTGTTTTAGTGATTATAAATGATTAGTCTTATGACTTTTTAAAGATAAAGAACAGCGTGCTTCGATATTTGACATATTTGAAGCAATTTTCAACATTTTAACAACATGAACTATATCTGATATCAAAATAAACTAACTAAACAACATTTTTTTCATATGAGATTTTGCTAATAATAGACTGTGCTACTAGAGCTGCTTAACTACACAATTGATCATATCTTTACAGCGGCAAGATTTGAAAATACGCGTATTAAAGGAAGGACATAACAATGCACAAGACGACAATAACGGCCCATTTACTAGACAACTTCTGCGCTGTTATCCCAGATTGCACTATAAGTAACTTGCACAGTAAACCAAATTTAAGTCCACAATCTTTGATCCGTAGGCATAAAGTTTAACCTCCATTACATTGGAGCTCGCGCAGTATGATTATAAGAACGATTACAAGTGTATGTTCTTTTCTGTCTTTTACAGTTTTTTTTATAATTTTGTGACAAATAAATGGTCAGTCTTGTAAGATTTCTTGGTTGACTCGTTGTTTTGACTTTCATAAACTGTGTACCAAATAACCTGGGAACCATAATTGTTTAATACACTGATAATAATGTTCTTTCCACAATAACGTTCTTTGCGCTCTACACTTTAACGTCACTAGTTCATCTAGTTTTCTGAAAGATTCTTTTATATATATATATATATATATATATATATATATATATATATATATATATGCCTAAACATAAATCTGTCATTAGAAACTGAGCATTGTTTAAAGTGGCAGAGAGAACTCATCCAATGGGTCGGTTTCGTCCTTGTTCGTAGCACTTCAAGTTATGTCTTGAATTTTGGCATGCCACCTTGCCGCACGTTTAATTCAATATCACTTCTCCATGTAGCATGGTGCCTGTTCTATATTTACAGATTCGTGTGCCTATTTGCAACTGAAGGTCTACTGAAATGCAGTATAGTCTCCAAATTAAGGAAGATCTAACCATAAAATAAGTTAATATATTACTTAATATTGTGTGTAGCTTGCGGCATGTTTGTACATTTGATAGATGAACAGACTTCGAAAAGGTCATGTCCAGGTCCGAGCCCTGTGCACGGAAATGTAATAGACAGCACTTGACTATGTCCCAGCTAGGAATCAACCGGTCTTCAGAATATATTGCATTTTCTACATTATGTCATGCTTACTTTATACTTAAAACTTTATATGTAATGGGATTGGTGTTTATATCAAGCTCACAAACTTCATTTTAATAATTATTGTGACAGCCTGAAAATTAATGATCGTTTAATTATATAATTGTTCAATTCAATTCCACTACCCCAGGTAGCTCGATGTTTCTTCTATAATAACAGATTATGTGTGGCTTGTTGGGTCTTTCGATATAAAGAGTTGTCATATATACTTCATCTGAAAGGAAAGATAATCAAAAATACGTTGGTATATAACTGAATATTGCATGTAGCGTGCAGCAGAGTGGCACAGAGTATAGAGACACAGATTCCGAAACAGTCGCATCCAGGTTCCAGTTCTATCGGCGGCAAAATTTTACAAAAATTGAGAAATACATCTACTTCTGAAAACTTATTGCTCCACCACATCCTTACATTCTGGTTTTGCTCAATATCACTTATCACATTTCGTGGTAATCATGACATCATACAATTAAATATGTATAAGGTATATATTGGTTGATGCAAAATGACGTGTTAATCAATTAAACCAAAAATTGACTACTTCAAGTATATCGAAATCGATGGTATTATAATACATCTTAAACTTGCTTAACCTACTGGCGGAATTCGAATTGAGAATATTTGGCATTCCGAGAGTACACAAAATATTTGGAACGATCAGCCTTCTGGCACTATTATATCAATGATCAACACTACACAGCACAAACTGGCGCACAAACTGAAATCGCTAATTATGGCCAGTACAATCTGAAATGTTACAAATCTGTATTGGCGAGAATTATGTTGTCATAGATAAGCTAAAATCGCCCAACAATAATAAAATTGACTAATATCCTTCTGTGTCAGAAATCTGCTAACCAAAATTCCTAGCAAAAACACTACCGATTTCTTCCACATACTCATCGAGGATAACCACCAACTGCAAAACGCTTTCTATGATGTATTGGTATTAAGACAGGAAATGGTAGTCTAAAAACAAAAATGATCCAGAAACAGACGTCCAAATGTCCGCAAAAAATTTTTTTACGCATTTTATCCTGAAGAAGTTAACAAATCTGTACATAGCAATTCTAATGTCAAGAATTGATAGTGCTTCAAAAAAATTAAAACAAACCTGGTACCACAAAAGATTTTATGAATCTATCATGAAATTTAAAAAACTACAGGTAAGCTCGTTGGGCTACGCCCAATCAAAGAACAGTACACTTTATTATGCACTTTTAAAGGAGATGCGTCATCGGTAACAAATTTTCGGCAAATTCAAAAAGCGGTGAATACTCGGAGGCCTAATGAAATACTGGTTTTTTTAAAGAGCATAACGCCAACTGCACATAAATGAAAAGGATAAGCACCTTGCAACGGAATAGGTCAATATTATTTATTTGTGCACATTTTATTGCTCTACACTACGTTATATAGGTTGGACTGGCCGAATTCCAAAGCAGCGTATCCAAGAGCGTTTAAGGCTTAACTAAGTTCGCATAAAAGAGAACTTTTGGGCAATAGCTAAACACATTTTTTATAAATTCACATTCCAAACGAAGCGGATAACCATGCGTTTTTCACTGAAAGAGACGAGAAGAAACTACGTGTGTTAAAAGTTATCAGCTGCAGCATCTTTAATCTGCAGCTAAATAATTTAACGAATTCCTTACGTTAATTTAATGTAAACTGGGGAATTGCGTGCGTATTTGTTTTTGTGCTTGCATGCTTTTTCGTGTACGTTTTCCATTCCCTGTTCATTGTTCTATTAATTACGTATTTAATCCATATTATTTTTTTCCCATTTCAAAATTCACTAGTTCTGGCGAATAAAATAGCTTAATTGTCTGCGTTGTTTAGACATGCGTTATAAGAAATTAAAGTTCCGTCTCAATTTAAATTTCCAAGAAATAATTTAAAGCATACTTTAAAATTCACAATAAAGTTTGCACGAATATGAGAGTGTTGGTTTCTTCGTGTACTTATATGTATGTGGATAATAATTATTCTAGGCTCCCAATATGGTCCTATACGAACCCCTGAAGTATCCTTAGCCAAAATCTGTCTATGAACAGTTGAAATAACTTTTAATAGATTTGTTGTTCTTTCATAGTGAGCCATGAATATGCTCCAAGTAAGAAAGGAAAGAAACGTGGATTCATGAAAATTTACAAATGCATATATACATCGAACATCCTTGATAGCCAATCAATGAATTTCAACATATGATAAATATTTGACACAAAATATATCCTTTCATGGTTAACCTGGAAACTAAATTTTATGTCATGATAATTATAATTTATTGCGATGTCGTAATATTTTTAAACAGCTTGCTTCACATTATGTCACTGGTTTGAGGTGTGCTTGCTGACCTGGTTTCTATGGTCGCATTTAGAAATAAAAACGAAAGCACTGTCTGGTAGATGGATGGTCCTCGAATTTAAGGTATTTCAGCGCATAACTCCTATGATCAATGGTGTTATCCAGTTAATTGATCCGGTCAGCCATTTGTGTGTTAAATAACCATTTTTTCAGATCCTACGCTTAACATGCTCATTATTTCGAAGTATCCAACTAAGAAATTATCAGACTCTGAATAAAGTTAGAAGCCTTTTTATGGTTTCCGCTGGAAAAAAATGTCTTCTGTTTATTCGATTGCGTTATTAGTAGGAGCGAGGATTAAATCTTGCCTAAACATTTCTGCACTGTAATGTCACATCTACCAAAGTTTAATAATATCGATGTACTGAATTCAATGTTGGAATGTATTTATTTAGGTGGTTAAGCAAGAAAAATTATTCCTCATGCTAATTATTTAAAGTAACGCAATCTATGCTAGTAAATTGCAATAAAAAGTGCAATTGTTTTCTATGTGCATTTAGAAATCTGCAGTGTAATACTACGAATATCTTTTAGTAAATATGAATTTAATGCATTTTAAGAAGCTTTGCTGTCGTGTTTTTTGCACTAGTAGATTTTTCTAACCTTTTGACAATAATTCACATTTATGCCAATGTCTAAACTTCAATCTAGAAATAAATTCTCATTTAAAAGGTTTTTTACCGTGGAAGCTAGCTAATATGCTTTTGATTGTAATATTTTTATGCATAAGTGGACAAGCGTTGCCTGATTTTCAACGATTTCGTATTTTAAATATCTAGATTGCTCAGGGAGAAATACAAATGCTGGGTCAAACCGTATTATCGTTGGAGAATCTAACTAAGGAGCTGCAAAATGTTAGTGTGGCATTGTCGCACATCCACATATCACGAAAAGACGATCTTAAAGAACGGTGAGTTCCACAGTTTTGGCTTATATCTAATACAGATTTTGGTTGCGATGAGCTAACACGGCATAAATGTTCCAATTTCCACGCGCACGTAATAGGTGAGTTCGTTTCACGCCACGCGGCTGCATCAATGTCAGCTTACAGTGAGGCTGCAATCCCATTAATGCATGCGTGTCATGCACACCGGAAGCTTGAAAGTTGTTCATGGTTCGCGCGGTGCGATCACCATGTTTGACGTATCCAAAAGTTTCTTTCCTAGGTGATCGATCGGCACTCTCAATTCCGCTATGATGCAATTGATCCTCAGTTGCAAGTACGCGCTGTGTCGACTTCGTGTTGGCTGGGGGCTCATTCGTCCCATTGCTCCGAAGGCTTCCACAACCTTCGTAATAACCATTGGAAACGAGATTTGACCTCACCTTGTCTGATTGTCTCATCGGTACTTTATTTCCACTACCATGTTCAGAAATCTGATCATATAATACAGTAAACTAATCAAAAGACCAGATATTTGCTTAAATAGCGAATGAGTATCATTATTAGCATAAACTTCTAATTGAAATCAATTAGATGCCTGTCTAAGCAGCGTCGCCTCAGAAAGGATTTACAGGTTCCTTAGAATATGAGTGTCATAGCGAAGGCACATTTAGCTCAATAAATCGCAAGATCATACAATATTCATGCCTATTGCAACAAAATGTTCCTCGACTCCTCTGTGGCTACAGAACGAATACTGCGAACAGTGTTAGCAAAATGATTTTCAAAAGATAAGATTAACGTGTGTGAACGTCGGGTTCTTGAGAAACAGGCTAATAGCTTGCCGCTGTATGGCATTAGTTGTTATATTTTTTAGTGAAAGACATAACCTCGTTTTGTCAAAAATATATTATTGTATTTATCTTTGGTTGCACGGACATAAATTATGGCGTAATTTAATTTATTGCTAGCTAATTTAATATCACTGTAAGTTATAGGTGTAAACATTTTGTGTTTACTGGTTTTGTTATTAGGCACTGGTCCTACGGCATTACATGGCACAGAAAAATAATTTTATAACCCAGATATATTTTTTTATAATAAATTAAGAGTAAACTTAGTAACTTATAATATTATATATATATATATATATATATATATATATATATTTTAGAATTAAGGCCTTAAGAAAAGTCATAATACCCATTCCATGTGCAAAAAGAAAGTGAAATTTTATCAGATACAAGAGCCGTTTCTTTCTCATTTTCATCTCAAGTATATAAAAATGAACATCTCTTTATATAAAATGAAAGGTAAAACTAGATAGAAAAATGCAAACACGGAGTGAGTGTGAAATAGGGGAACAACCAATCAATTGCGTTCGTCACCTCAAGTTCAAGCTCAATGCTTGAATATGCTTCTTCTGCTTGCATATATCCGGCTGCAATTTATTTATTGCATAAAGCTTTGTATGTGGCTAACTCCCTTTTGTTATTGCATTTAATAATTATTTTAAATGCTACGTCTGGTGAATATACGCGCGAGTTTTCAACAATGTGTTGCACAATTGCAGGCGTGTATTTACCATCTGATTTGAAGCAAGCGTTTAAGTTGCAATGTCCTTTCATTCGAATAATTAGCCGTCTCGTCGAACGGCCAACGAAAATTGGTATCTGATAAAATTTATTTTTATGTTTGCATGAAAAGGTTACTATGAATATATATATATATATATATATATATATATATATATATATATATATTCAATTCAACAAGTAGACCGGTCTCGTCCTTATTTGGCATTCATTTAGTACTTGCTGTATTTGCCGCGTCGGAGTTCGAACTGGGGCTTATTTTCTTTTAACACTTATGCTTGGTAACTGCGCAACGAAAATAACGCAATACATACAGATTACTTTTGTATACCAGTTTATGTCTTTTCGCCGTTCTTTCCTTCAGGTAGAGCCTATTTTTCATTACTTTCGATCTAAATATCAAGCAGAGCTCTCGATCTGTCATTATTGAAAATCATCATGTCACCTTGGGAAATTAAATTTTATTAAAGTTTAATAGCGGAAGTTTAATTATATATGTTGCCATTATTAACTAAACTTTTCACAGGGTAGCAAAGGCAAAACCGATCTACTTAATGAATTGTCTTTCCTACCTTGCGCAATGTTTGGCTTATACTGCAAAATATATATTCAATACAACTTCCCCAGGTGGCACGGTGACTTCCATAATGACAGATTGGGAGTGGCTAGTTTGAGCACCAATTATTCAGAGATTCCGAATATGTTCTATCTCAAGTATTCAGCTAACCGAAACATAATTTGTAAGATTACAGAAAATTGCGTGTAGTGATCTGCTGAATTGCTACAGTGATGTGAGTGCGGAACCCAGAAGTAAATACGTTCCTGTTCGAGGCCCGATTGTGGCAAATTCTGGAAAGTACTCGGTGAATTCCTGGACATGACAATACCTATCTGCCTAATTACTTGCTTTTGCTACACTGTGCAAGGTTTAAATTAAACTGAAAAAATTGTTTATATATATTGGTGGTGGGCGGAGGGACGATGTTTGTGCTAGTTGACTGAAAACACAGCATATTTTTATAAGTATTACTGTTAGTGATACGAGTTAGCAAATTACCGCAATATGTAGAAATTTTACATATAGATAGGCAGATTAAATTTGTCTTCCGTATTCGCAAAATTATGTCTAGAGTAGTACATTTGATCTGTTGTCTATGCACTTTAGATTAAAACTTATCTTCAGTATCTGCTCAATGCTATTGCTTGAAACGTTTTTCTAGTTTGATATAAGTTCGCGGTTTTACTCATGTGATCGCATTTTGCTCTGACAAATGTACTCAACATATCATGTATTCTGTCATTGTCGATGATAAAAAAATTCATTTTCTATTTTATTCATTCAAAGAATGGTGTGTGCAAAATCCAAATTGTTTGCTATCCTTAATTTTCCAAGTGAAATCTACCATCTCATCGAGAAGTGTTCCATTTTTTGTTTTCACAACTTCTCGCTACATTAATGCAAATTGGATCTTATATTTTAAAGTGTTATTTAACTCAACTGTGCTACGATTACGGGACCAAATGTAGAACATGATTTGTAAGTTTAAATTACACAATGCTTTATCATTTATATATATTTCAACTGTTATTCTAAAATTCGTAACGAGGCTACATGAACTCTAACTTTTACTCGTCAAAGCATCAAATGTTGAATCATTGCGTTTCGGTTAATATTAATTTTATTTTGGAAAATTCGAGGAGTTAGCGAGCTGAATGAGTGGCGTAACCATGTTTTAATTGAGTTCTTGATTTTAAAACCTAATTACTACGTTAAACGAATTGTACGAAATGGGAATTTTTCGGTTACATAACGCACGTAGAAGGGTGCTTTTAATTTTCCTATTGAACAATTAGTTTTTTTGTAAAGTATTAATTTATTTTTTAAAATCAATGTTGCGATCCTGATATAAACACTAGTCCCATTTAAGTCGCTTTGTCGAAGACTTTATATGAGATTAACTCCTATTTTTAAACATTCTTCACTCAAATATATAGTTGGTAAATGGTGCATTACCGGCTCCTACTGATGAGTCGCCAGTGAGCACGAAACTAAGGTACATGAGATTATACTTTCCGTTCATGCTGCCTTTGGTTTATCCTTCGGGTCACATTTTAACTAATTTGCTATTAGATGTGCAACACTTAATACACAATTGCATATTTATCGTAATTCTTCGCAACAAACAGTATCTAACAGTTATATATTTAATTGAATGATACCATGAGTAACGCAAAATGTGATAATTGATAGCGATCAAGGCCAGAGTTCATGGATTTTCTGGAGAAACAGGTGTTCAGAAATAATTGCAATTCTCCATTTTGGTGAACTTTAACTTACGTTGAAATCCATTTTGTTGGTACCGTGTACCGACTCGGCAGTCTATATGTTGGTACCACGTACCTATTCGGTACCATAATGCTAGTATCGAATTGACACAATAGCCGTAGTGTTGGTACCCCATAACAGATTTCGATATATATATATATATATATATATATATATATATATATATATATATATATATATATATATATATATATAGTGAGTTGTCTTTGAAGTCGCATTATCGAATACTTTGTACGAATTTAACTTTACAAATGCAGGTTTACACATTCATAGGAGATTGTATCGGCCTATTTTCTCATATGCCTCACCATAATATATAGTGGTTAAAGGGTGTAATACTGGCTCCTACTGATGAGTCGCCAGCAAGCAGGAAACGATTGTGCACGAGATTATAATTTCCGTTCATGCTGTCTTTGGTTTATCCTTCTGGTTATATTTGAAATAATTTGTTACTAGTTGCGCAATATCTAATACACATTTCATTCAATGTAGACCGGTTTCGTCCCCATTGGGTACTCTTCAATTGCCGTTTGGAATTTTGTCGCGGACAGGGCTTGAACCTCGGAACGTATGTTTCATTTTCTGTGACGCTATCTATATGAAGCAGGCCACTTCTATTTTAACAATTGTAATCACCATTCATGCAATCAATAATTTTTTTAATAGGTTGTGTGCTATAAATATATATGGTATGCGTTAGATTATTTTAATAGCTTCAATAATAGCATTTCATTACGCTTCCGATCATCGGTGATATTTTTCTTTGCTTTTCATAATCGTTTAGATATAACATTGTCGTGTATATAATTTGCAAACTGTTTATTAGAATACTTTTAATTTAAAAAATAACTTTTATACAATTAATCGATTATTAGTTGCGCGGGCTGTGATAAAAACTATTTAAATTGAAGTTACCATATTAATATGTACATCCATTCTATTATATATATATATGTGTATATATATATATATATATATATATATATATATATATATATATATTTGTCATTATACATAAGCATTGTATATCGAGGTATTCATTCCAAATTAGGACGAAACCGGTGTACTGGATGATTTGCCTTTCCGACATTACACAATGGTTAATTTTTACTCTTAAATGTATGTATTTAATGGAACTAGTGTTTGTATAATAATCGCAACCATGATTTAAATAATTAATAATAACTTAGATATTATTTGTTGCGGAGAATTAATCTATTATCAATTGTTTATTGGGTGTTGTACACCTATTAACAAATTGGTTCAAATAAGAACACAAGGATAAATCAAAATCATTATGAACAGAAGGTATAATCTCATGTGCAAATTCGTTTCGTGGTTTCTGGCAACACATCAGTAGAAGCCGGTATTATGTCCTATACCTACTATATATTCTAGTAAATAATATAGGACAATTGAGCGGTGCAAAAATAAATTGTTGTTGAATAGCATGTATTTGACAAGCTGAACGGCGTACCCACAAACAGCGTAATTATTTTATTTCTTTTAAAATTACAAGTGCATGCCTATTTCTATTTCTACGAGCTTTATATTGCATTCGTTGTTTGTATTTCGCAAATATGGATGAGTAAATTTTTAAAATTCTCTTTCGCTTCATATACTTCGGACTTTTTGTAGATATTCCCCGAATATCATATTAGGTCCTTCTAGCCGGTCTGATGCTAAGTATGCAATTGTAAACAACGTATCAAATTCGATTACACCAACGTTTCTTTCTAGATGGTCTTATCGTTTTGGTTTTGTACTGATGAGGTGGCACAGGTAAAACGTTATTACCTACCATTCTGAAATCTGAGTGTACATCAACGAACAGGAAACTGAAAACAAACATGCAAAAACGCACCTTACCACAGAACACACCAGATTATACTGAAACCAAGTTTGAAAGTCTATTACTCATTTAGCCGAACAATAAGAGTGTTGCGAACCACAGCTTCCCATTTGCGTAACCCTTTTTCGTTTTACACTTTGAAAAACACCTAAAAGCGTGTTTGCGTTGTAGTGTGATTTTTATATACAGTGTATTCATCTATTCAGAAACTTGCCCTCCTTGCCAACTGCGTTTAGTCTAAAATGGTCGTGAATTCTATACTTTAGTAATCGTCCAGTCCGGCTTATATTGTGCATTGCCCGAATATTACGTTGGTAGAATTGAACCATATTGGATTATCCAATTGCAGCTAGCTTATCATGTACCTTTATGTTTAGCAGGTGTTTCGTTGTATGAATGAACATCAGTTGTTTATTAGGCATCCGAGATTTCACTGTTTTTTTTAATTCTTAGTGTAAATATTTAAAATATTTACCGCCATATATCGCCCCATATGCAGCTGATGTTCCGATACCGTATCTCTGTCCCACATTTCTTGAGGAAATATATAGGGTGTATAGGACGTTGCATCGGCTCCTGCTGGTGAGTCGGCTGTAAGGACGAAACGCATGTGTACATAAGAGTATACTTTTCGTTCTTGCTGACTTAGGTATAACATTCGGATTCTATTTTAACTAATTCGGTATTAGGTACAAAAACATAATACAAAATGATTACTTAATTTCTTTGTTTGTTAACATTCTGCAAGTTAAATTTTGAAGAAGATTTTATTACCGATTCAACAGGAAACGGGTAAATATACACGAAATATGACGCAAGCATGATTACTACACTATTCAAGAGTGTATTACAAAATTAAATTCTTGATTTTTATTGATTATAATGGTAATTATGACGGCATTTAGTAAATTTTCATGTTCCGATGTTACTCACTCTCGACTTGCCTTTGATATGTCGTACGATTCTGTAGCACAATTATGTTCTCATATCACTATCTTCTGCAAACAGGTTGTATAACTTTATCACACTGGTGTAGCAGCTAAAACTGCAAAAGTCAGCTTGAGAACAGGTAAATCAACGAGTAAGAACCAGCTAAACAAAACAAATATAGCAAAATTTATCAATTTGTTAATGACTAAGATGGAAATCTATTTGCTTAGAAATATCGGTTTATAAATAATACTGTCTCTTTATCAATTTGTCGATTTTTACTACATTTATAGATATTGCGTAAAATGTTGAATTCGCATGTTGCAGTGTCCTAAGATAAATTTTCTTAAATGGTCCAATTTTTAATATTTGACAGATATATGCTTGACAAAACTGATATCAAAAATTTTGTAGGTTATATCCTCATTCTTTTCCTCTTTATTATTTTTTAAATTAGTGTCCCAATATCTTCTTGCGTAGACAACTTATCACACCAATTACTCCTAATTAATAAAACAAATAAGCAATTTATTTCGACCTGGCGCATTTTAATTTAATTTAGCAGCTTTTATGGCTTGTACTCTTGTTTCGTTGATAGGTGTGCGTAATAAATTAATAGGTAAAATTGTGTTGTGATTGTTAATAAATTTAGACAAGAATAAAGTAATGGGTTTGGGAGACGGAATGCAGTAACTGTCTATACAAATATACTTGAATCTAAATGATTTGAAAGTTTTGAACGGTTTCATAATGGTCATCTGTTAAAAGTAGAATTCAAATTATTTTACCTCATGGGGTGAGCTTTAAAAAATAGAAGTATCCCAATGTGTCAAATATTTTCAGCCCCGATTAATCGTAAGCCTAAATTGTGTTATCGGCAAATGAACAATATATTTGCTATCTAGAATTATATTCAAGAAAATACCGTCAAATGTTTACCTTATTTATCCGATAAGAAATCTTCCATGTAAAATTGAAAATCAGAGTTGTGATTTAGAACCGTTTCGAGATTTTAAATAAATCTGACATGATAGGATATTGAAAGAGATGATTAAACGAAGAATATTTACTTTTTTCATTTTCATTTGAAGTGAGATAGTTGGTTCCCAATGATCATCTTTAAATTTATACCAATTAGAGGTCCTATGATGACAGAAATGAAACATGGGGAATTTTATTAAGCCGACCTTGAAATATGTTGGGTTGCTGATGTTCATACGATAGTAAAGCTGTTCGAACGACGATCGGAATGTCATGTTGTGGCCGGAGTCTAAGATAAGCACAAAAGATAATTTAATAGTATTTAGATACAGCGCACGAATTGTTTTAAGCGAGTATCTCACTCTACGTAGTAAGCGTTATAAACATAAGCGGATATTTAGGTGATAACTTACATCAGGAGTGAATGCATTTACATACAATGTTTATATTTGCATGTACGTTATTAAAAATATGCGTTCAATTAGGGCAAGAAGAGGTAAAATGTGACTGTAATGCAAGTACGATCATAAGACGGTTCTGATCTCGCTCACCATTTTTTCTTACACCTGGAAGGGAAGATCTACAACAATGACTATGATCTTTAACTCAAGTTTGCGAGCTTGAAGTACACACCAATCCCATTGTATTTAACCAGTCGTCGAAAAATATAACAAAACTACCGCCAGCCGCAACGCACTGACGCGTTTGGATCTCACATGATCATCATCAGAGTACGACGGCGAACTGAGTATCGAGGATCAAACCTCATTGTATATGCATTGGAAATCAAAGTTAGATATGCGGCTCTCACCTCTAGCAGTCTCGCATACATTGGACTTGACTGAAAATGTCGGCTGCATAATTTATATGCAGTCACGAACATTAACTGTTTGCAGCTTTCGCCACATATACGTATATAGGCAATACAATTTAACAATAATTGATTGCGCAGGTGACTAGGATCCTTTAGATGGATGTTCGGAGGAACGTGATTATATTTAACTTATTGCATTAACATTTCCAGGCACACACGTGGCACATATGTGGCGCACGCCTATCTGGTGACATGACATTAATTGTCATAAAATAGTCAATTAAAACTCCAAATGTGCCTGAATAAACAAAATTGCTCACTTGCTTTATTAATTGTTCCTATTTCGTGTCCTGACTGGAACAGATAATGGACAATAAGTGCCCAAATATTTCAAATCGTGAGAAAGGCGACATGAAGTGTAAAAATTTCGTAGGCCAAAACAATAACGCGGTAATTGCGCTGCGTTCGTCCATGCGAAAAAATTATTCCAAAATTGATTTTTTTGCTTACATTCTGCCATCAAAAATTTAATGAAGCGCCTTTCCCACCACGTCGTGTAAAAAAATTTTCCTTACTAATTTTCATTATATTTATGTTAACAGTTATGTCCATGTTCAATCAGAACTGCAACAGCGCATAAGCCAGCTGATTGAGGCATCGCAGATGGCTGGTGTCTTGTCCAGATCTCGCGGTTACACTGGCAGCGACGCCTTCCCGGACAACGAGCAGAATATTCACTCAGACCTACAGCGAACAGCTTCACAAATGGCGTCTTCGCCCAACTCAACATTGAAACGCAAATCAGTACCAATAAATTCCGAACAAAATGAGACACCTTGCCCTACAAATAACGGACATGCATCCATTCTTGGGGGTAAGAATGTAATTTTAATAAACGTTTCCGGTGACCTTAGTCTACTAGCTGCGACTTACATTCTGTATTAAATCAAAAATTATGTTTAATTCTAAATTAAGAACCTTAGTAAACCGCGACAGACCAATTACAACTTTTCGTCATTAGAACTATATGTTTAGAAATTTTGCATCCGAGTAGCGAAAAGGTTTGTCTGGTTTGCTGTGAACTGGCAGGTATGCATTTATGTGTGCGGCTTATCGTGTCCATTAATACGTTAGATTTCATAGTCCAAGGAAGATATTTCACGGTCGTAAATTGTAATACCATCATCGTGCGTTTCTGAATGCTTATTCCACATCGTTAGAAGCTGCCGAAACGCCGTTTAACGCAGTTCTCAAATATACAAAATATATTGTAGGTTTTGGATGATGCACGTACTCGTTCCCAGTCCTATTGTAATTAACCTATTGATAGGAAACTATCTGTTTAAACTGAAAAATAATCGAAGAATTTTTCAGTAGGGCTTTTTATTTTTTTAAAACCCTGTACTTTATTCAGTTGTAATTTTAAATTATTTTCACGGTTAATTTACACAATTCATTACATTGGTAGTTTTAAATAAAGCAATGATGATGATTAAAAAGCGTTGTACAATGAGAGCTTCTTAAATGCATCACTTTTCCGACTCTTCGAACCAAGCAGTTTTTCTCGAAAATGGATGCGGAAGACCCATGGACAAATTGAGCTTGTCCACTTGCCTTGATAGAACGACGTTGTGCATTAATCTCTCAAAGAATTAATAGCTTTAGCCATTACATTGAGAACATGCTGATCTTAAATGAAACTTTGTTTCAGACGTGAAACGTACATTCTAAAACATAAATGTATACATAAATCGAGATCAAGTTCTCCCGCTAGATGATCTTCACTAGAGCCTTAATTCATACTGCTAACAATTCAGTGATTACGCACCGGTAATAAAGTGGTTGCGCCACCAGTAACGTTTCTTTCTGTTCAGGTGGTTAAAGCACGGATAATACGTAGGAGCCATTTTCAGTATCCATGGGGTCTCATACCTATGTGTTAAGGTAGAGATCTGTTCATTTTATGGTGCCGACGCTGCAAGGACGATTGCCTACGACATGCCCAAAATCTCTGTCTTCGAACTAACAGAATGGCGATTAACTTATTTTATGCTCCACATCTGTGCTCAGCTTTATACTGTACCACAAATAATTCTAGATAAATAGGAATTGGTCTTCCCCGGTCTTGTCCACGGATTGCGCGTCGTTGCAGATAATGTGCTGAGATTGATCTCGGATCGACCAGACATTGATTAGCCTTCCAAAGTTAATTTTTGCTCATTGCTGTAAAAATTGCCTACTAAATGAGCAGTGGATCCTGGCTTGCCGTATCGGCCAATTCCTCATTACGTTATCGGATATCTCTAAAGCTCATTATTCTTTGTATTTTAGAAAATTTTAATGCTTTCATCGAGATTTTTCGTTCAATGTTGATATCATTTGTAAACAATGGTCTATAAATCAATAAAGACTGCTGGAGCTTTAATTAATTTTTCCACGTTTGTGCTACTTTTCCTTAGATTAAAACAATTTTTGCATATATTCTCTTTAATCTTATAATCGCAGTTAAATCCTTGATTACGCTAATTCACTAATAAAAGTACAACCTACTGTTAGAAGATAAATTACTTGGCAGAACAGTTCCTTTCGCCTTTGAATTTCCGATATTCACCTATTTCTTATTCGTGTGTGACTTTTTACTTTCACTAATTTTCAATAAAAAATGTGATCATCATTTACATTTAAACAACGATTTAACGTTTAACAAGTCAATCTAAAAGATATCACGTAGATAAAAATGCACTGGTTTATTTACATAATAGGCTTATGAGTCCACTGCCAGCAGATAACGTTTTGTCTATTTTCCCTCAGTTTAATATTGTATTTTAAAAAGTTTTAATTATATTTTTTTAAACTAAATAAATTTCTTCATAATTTGCTATTTATCACACTTCGTCATGGAAACACGTTAAACAAAATAATTTTAATTGTATTTAAAATGCGTTGATTAACTAAATGATGACGAAAATATCTTAAGAGTTCCGTGTCTTTGCAATGTAAATTATTAGTTGCAGAACAGACAAGCTAGACAGACAGCGCAATCATTGATTGTTTAATTGTGTCAACTATACATATTTTGGGAAAGCTACAAAAAGTTACTGTTTGTGACTGCATAGAAATTTTCCTACCGATATTTATAGTCAAGTATAATGTATGCGCGACTACTAGAGATGAGATCCGCATATCTTATTTCGCTTTCCATGTTTATTCATTGTGGTTTGATCCTCGCCAGTCAGTTGGCCGTCGTACTCTAATGATGATTATAGAAGGTCGAAACGCGTCAGTGCGTGCGGCTGCCGGTAGTTTAACTATTTGTAATTTGTTTGGAGGAGTCGCACTAGTGATTGCTATTAATTGCGTATTGAAATGTGATTGCATATTTGTGAGGTTAAAAATTATTCTCTCTGTATAACTACATTACTTGTCAGACCTGGTTACGCTTTATTTATTATTATTTATTTTGTAAGAAACCATTGACGGTTTAGATGTTGTAGTTTTGCTTCTAGAAGAAGAGGTAGTATTAGTGATTTAAACCACCAATAAGGAAAATAATTAAAACCTTTTTATTCATGTATGTTAAGTTATATGCTAATGTTAGACGAACATAATTTATATACGTGCTGAGTACCGATCCTAATTTTTTGAGCAAATTTTTGTTAATCATTATAAGTGGAACTTTTTATCTGCAATTCACCGACGAGACCATGTTTTCTCCCTTCTGCAATACTCCTTTCTTGTGACCACGGCTGCTTTGGACGAGAACCGAATTGTAGTCTACTTTTTAATCATGAGACAAGTATCCCTTTTTTTCTTCTTTGGCCCCGCGCCTTGCATGCCTTTTTGCTAATTATTTTCAAACTATTACTTTTAAATAAATTTTTCGATCTTTAGATAAACACCAACCCAGGTATATAAATACAATTGTATGTATTTTTGTGGTGTGTTGAAAAGACAATACGTCCAAGAGAATGATTTCGTATTTATTGGTAACTCATCACGTATTAGCCAGAATTTGCCGCGGACATGGCCTGAGCGTGGACGAAACTGGTCTACTGGATAAATTGCCTTTTCTACATTATGCAATTTCTAGTTTATACTGACAAATATTTGTACACAATGGGTCATGTTTTCATATTAAGATCGCAACCTTGATTAAAAGTATTTGTTCGTTTAATTATATAAATTTACTCCAACAATGTTTACTTTGTGTCAGTATCAGCATGAAGGAATAGATAACAATTTATCATTAATAAATAAACAACATGCCTGTTAATGAAATTATATTGAAATAAATTATTTTTGTGTCAGTATTACACGTTGAGCTAGACTAATAAAATTTTAAAATTAATAAATATATTCTGCTTTATCGTAATTTAATTTTCCCTCAGAGTCGGTTTCGCTGCCATGGGAAAGATGCATTTTACGACCGTTCAATGGAACACAAGTGCCCTATTACAAAAAGTTAGTCACTGATTATTTGCTTAATTCTATGGCAATATTACATTTTTCTCTTTATTGCAAGAGTAGATTAGATTTGCTAGTTAAATTAAATGGCGTTGCTTGCATATGTAGCGAATAGTATTTTTTTTAAATAATAGTTTAAATAAAATGAGTCGACCAAATAAACAATAGATAGTCTCTTTTTTTACTAATTGCCCAATACTGTAAGCCAACGCGATAGAAATAGGTAGGTATGGATGGAATTTCACTGCATATATAGGCAATATTTCAGCAAATTATGAAGTGTTTTTTATTCATAATAGTCTAATTCAGTTTTGTATGCATTAGGTGTAAGGAACCTAGTAACAGATTAGTTCGGGTTATGACCAGAAGGATAAACCAAAAGGCATCATGAACGGAAAATAATTCATACTTATCTGTTTTCAGAGCTTCTGTGACTCATCAGTATATAGTATTGGTGCCCCTTTCACAACTATATATATATATATATATATATATATATATATATATATATATATATATATATATATATATATATATATATATATATATATATAGTGGTTAGGGCGTAATACCAGCTCCTACTGATAAGTCGCACATGAACACGAAACGAATGTGCATGAGATTATATTTTCCGTTCATGCTGTCTTTGGTTTCTCCTTATGGTCACAACTGAACTAATTTGTTACTAGGTTCGCAACACCTAATGTATACTTGCACATATATTATTTTTCCGCAAAAAACAGTATTTAAATGTTATTTAGCTTGTTTGTTTGAGAAAAAATTATATGTCTTTGCGCAAACAATATTTTTGCATACCTCGCTTCATTCTTTTAGGTCATATAACCAAGTAATTGGAAATTGCGTGGGTTTTGATAACTAAATTTAAGCCAATCCATTAAACAAGTTTGGTCTTTTGTGTGACTGGTTGGTAGAACTATGCGATTTGTGAGTACTTATATTCCGGAAACATATTTAAAGTTAAGTTTTAAATTTCCGCCCCAAATTCTGCTTTTTTATTGCAAAAATGATAAAAAATTTAGATTTGCTTGCAAAAATGAAAGCTCTGCTTTAACTTTTAATTGTTTTTATGTTTTAACTTCTCCGTTACTTGATTGTAAGAGACCTTTTTATATCTTAAAATTATATCCCCTAAAGTAACCAGATGCAGACATTATGGCGCTTATTTCTTTAAGCATTCAAATAATGGATAACATTTAATATCAGTTATTTCGTTATTGCAACAAATCTGTATTTGCGATAATTCTTTTTTATGTAAGAGTATTGTATTGAAAAACTGATGGCGAAGCGAGAAATTACGCCTCTGCAATTGTTGAAATTCCAACATTTTCTGCGGATAGTACAACTGTTGAAGTCTACAGGGTGACGGGACTAGTCAGAACCCATCAATCAATGTGGCATATACGTCATGAACCTACAAATGAATGAAGATTCATATTATTCGGTATCCACAAGTGTTAATTCACTACTCGCAAATGTTAATCGTCAAAACTTCAACAGTTAAAATAATAAACCTACTAAATCATACTCAAATCGAAATGTTGTATCTAGAAATATTCTTGTATAGAAAAAGTCGCTTGAAATTTCATTACAGCTGCATCATCAATAGGCGAGATTATGGGAACATTGCTAGTAGACTGCTCACGCCGATAGAAATAGCTGAAAATGAGAGGAAATATACACCCGAATTGCCAGGAATAAACTATCTTGGGAATTAAATTTACAATTTGACAAAAAATTTCCCAGTATTAAATTTTAAACAAATCGCATATATTTGGTGCGTAGTAGAGCCTGACATTTTGTTTTCTGCCTACGTGGCATAACGAAATGTAGCCATTATCAATTTTTCCCATCATGAGAATTTCATGCTAAAAACGAGGCTGTATTATTGTCAAAAATGACATTTCCACAGTTTTTCTATCTTGTTCAATCAAACAAAATTGCAAAAACGTGTCCCATCCATTTGGTAAAAACGCGCACAGTCTGAATTCTATTAACTGTTTCGGGTCACCAAAATTTGTCAATGATTCCGCATAAAATATCTAAGATTTATCGTTGTAAATTTCATTTTAAATTTCGCATACTATGCGAAATTTAACTGATACTTGTCTTATTGGATGGGATGTACATTTATTCGAGTTTGCTTCCTATCTGCGGTAAGGTATGATAATATTCGTGTTAGTAACTCTTAAACTATACTAGCAAATTTTTAATCAAACAAATTTGTAAACTCTAGTATTCGTTGTGCTCCTAGTAACAAATTAGTTCGATTAAGAAGCGAATGATATGCCAAAGTCAGGATAAACGAAATGTATAATCTTATGTAAGCATGCGTTTTGCTCTTAGTGGTGATTCATCAGAAGGAACCGCTACTACGCTCTGTACACAATATATATTTAGTCAAGAAATGTAGGACAGTTGAATAGTACAATCTCATATACAGATCTTTCGTCAAGCAATAATGTAGTTAAGTTAATATATGTTCTTCGAGAAAGCGACATTAAAGCAATCTAATTTAAGCAATACGTAACTGAACGAAGCATAC
>JAQBSW010001278.1:0-141059 GCA_029291075.1 Eudiplozoon nipponicum | reverse complement strand
TCCATGATCATCATCAGTGTACGACGGCAAACTGACTATCGAGGATCAAACCGCATTGAATATATATGGAAATCAAATTTAGATATGCGGCTCTCACCTCTAGCAGTCTTGCATACATTGAACTTGACTGGAAATGTCGGCTGCACAAATTCTATGCAGTCATGAACATTAATTGTTTGCTGCTTTCGCCACATATACATATATAGACAATACAATTTAACAATAACTGATTGCGCGGGTGGTGGTAACAATGCTTTAAATCAAGTCTGCGAGCTTGAAGTAAACACCAAACCCATCGTTGCGGCGGGCGGTAGTTTTGTTACGTTGTTCGAAGACTGGTTAAATACGATGGGTTTGGTGTTTACTTCAAGCTCGCAAACTTGATTTAAAGCAACTTTCCAAACTGCTTCTGATAGTGACTGCAACATTTTCGCGCGGCGGATATTGTTTAAATTAACGCGTAGTTGAGGTTAATTTGGATACTATTTACTCTTCTGATTGAGGAAAAGGTACATATAAATAGTATTATGCAGAAAATTTTAATGCGCCTACCAAAGTGGCTGTATGGTGTTCAATGGGCTTCATACGCGTCCACACATTTGACGGATTGTTATTTTGCTGCATGATGCAAATGACAAGAAATCGGTTACTTAAAGTCCGCAAGTATAGTTTGCATGAATCCAACTTTGATTACGCTAAGAATGAATGAATGAGTTTCCATTCAATGGCTTTATGTAATTGTCACGCAACTATCAACAAACGTATATGGAAAATAAATTTTCCTTTTCAAATTCATGTTAACTTGCATGAGGAGTTTCCATGCTACAAAGCTAGTAGGATAGTAAGGCAGATACTCTCAATTTGAAATATTTTTTATTCAAGTGTCGTAATGAAAGAGTGTCAAATTTCAAGTCTAACCTTTTATCTGCCACGTCAAACTGAGTATTCACTTAGTAAGAATAACATTAACCACAACTGGTTTGACAAGTTTTTTAATTTTATGCTAAAGAATTATAAGGTTTATATGACTTAAACTGCTACAACTGTCAAATTCTAATCACGGAAGAGCACGCTTTAAAAATAAAATTCAAAATTAAATTGTACGACACTGTTAATAAATAGGAATATTCTAGTCATGCCCTCTTTGACAAGGTCAGTGCAATTTATGCTTCGTCAATTAATATATCAGAAAATTCACAAGAAGATTTCAATCTAACTGTGTCGTTAAGCAACCAAGCTTTGGTTACGTAGGTTTAAAAAAAATTTTTTAAATGAAAATTGCGGATTCAAGCTAAACCCAAACACAGTGTTAAACAAGTGGCATAGCATAGTATCACTGCCGTTTGCTAAACAAATTGAGGCTTTTTATAATTGCTCGACAGAAAATTAATGTATCCCAAATTATGTAGCATGGTTGGAAAAGCTTAGGTTAAATTACATTATATTATGCACACTGACAAATTTTAAATTTGGTGTCAATTTCATAGCTGCATTTAACAGTTTCACGCATTAATTTATTTATAAACAAGTTTTAACCAATTAAGGTAAAGTTGGCAACGTTTTATGCTTATGAATGAGAAGAAATTCAATTATTGTGAAGCCAGTAGAATGAAAAGATGCATTGTATGTTTCCAAAATTATATATTTATTGGGGCCTGATCTATATTAAGGAGTTTTCGTGCATGGCTTACTTGTGATTAATAAAATTCGAGTCCCCTTATTTGTTATGACTGAAAAAAGTTTACTGTATCTTGTTCGACGTATTAAAACTGGTATAGGTATTTATTTTAATTTTGGAAATCTTACTAAAAAGTTATTTTTTTAAATATGTGAATATGTTTAATGAATTACTCACACTATTCATCCCGCCTGAATCAACATAGGAAAACTGTGGTGATTTGTCTAGCAAACCTCTGAATTCGGACAAGTTTACATTGGTATTATAGCATTCTGTACCTTATGTCTCATTGGCATTAATAATTTACAATTACAAACGTATTTTTCTGAACTATATCACATAAAACTTCTTGCTTAAATTTACTTTATGTAAGATTAGGTTCAATTTTGCGTTTTGTGTGTTTTTTAAGACATTTTTGGCAAACATAAATAACATAATTAAGCCAGCCCACCAAGATTTTAATTCTATATAGTTTTACATAGGTCATGGTTCATCTTGCGCTGGAAACCGACATAGATACTTCATAAAATAGCACTGAAGAGACTAACTCAATCTGTTGGTAATAATGATGTCCAATCAGACGTTTTTCACTTATCGAGATGCCAGCTCTATTTATTTTAGATTTTCTCACGAATACAGCTTTCTAACAATTGGTCCTTCGATGCTACAGTTTATTTACACAATATCTAATTCACCAAATGATTTAAGACATTTATTTAGATCTATCGAAATAAAGCTTTTCTACTTAATGCGGCAATTGGAATGCTCTGTAACCCGGGTTCTTTACTCAATTTAAATATTTTTGGTGTATAATCGCAATTCTTGGTCGATTGCCGACCAGAGTACACTTCTGGCATACACTGCTTCCGATTTACTAAATACGAGACTGTTGTCAGAATTTGATATTTGTACTGACGTGAATGCTAGTTCCAGATAGGGCGAAACTGGGCAAAGCGATACTTTAGAATGAAGGTTCGGCTGACAAGTCTGGTATATCAACCGCAATGGACCAATTGAAGTTTAATATGCCGAAACAGATTTCGTAAACTCAGACTGGTACGGCTCCCAAATCTGAGAACTTCATGTAAATTTATAGAATCCGATCTTCTATAAAGTAAAATGCAATGCTAAAAAGTCGAGTGCTAAATGAAGAAATTTAGATTGCGCATATTTCTTTAATAATACTCAAGAAACAAGAAGAACCAATTATTGTTTTGGCAATGCTTTTGGACAAAATTCAGTGCAGTTATTTTCATATCTAGTGTAATTTGAGTGCAATACAAGATCTTTCATGCCTTTATTTCAATAAATTCATAATTAAGTATTTGAAATTTCATAAGAACATAATTTCTTATTTAGATTTTATAAACTAAACGGTCATAATTAAATTAATTATATTAATATTTTTTCGATATCAACTAAAAGTAAGCTTAACGAAAAATTGTGAGCACCTGGAGATAAATTCATTTTATAGATGAAAATATGGTTAAAAATACATTTAGTAGCTAACTCACAAGTCATATTCACGTTTTCTTTCAGTGTACAGCAGGGAGTAATTTTAAATAATTTATTTACCTTCTGTATAACCATCAAATAGATGCATTTAATAAAAGTCTGCCATACCCGATTTCAGTTCAATCTGGTTAAAATTTTATTAAATCTATCAAAATATCGTATTAAACCAGAACTAAATACGTGATTTGCCCTCGATTAAAGATAGTAAATCTCATAGCATAATATTACACTTAATACTATATTGAAAAATCAATAAATATAAACTAATAATTAAATAGTCATAGGAACAAGGAATGTATCAGCGTTCGCCAGGTTTTCGTCAACTCTCATTTAATTAACAACAGTGGCATTATTAGAACTGTAATGAGATTAGAGAATTCAACAACTAAATATGATTAAATAAGTCAGAACTTACTGAAAAACGTAAGACAAACTATGAGGCTAATTAATAGGCAAATGTTGTCTTATCTGTCATGGTCTGACATTGATAGATAAAAAGAAATAGCATGACAGATTACACACGATTTGAAGTAACCTACTACTCTACAACACGTTTGTAGGAGTAACAGAACTTATTCGACTAGAATTAACAGAAACATGGTTTAAAATTTTCCCTCAGGAGACAAAATGCTTACACCAATAACTAAAACGGAGCATGCACAAAACGCGATAGACTGATAAGTTTTGCGCTATAATTCTTGCAGCGTTCGTCTGACAATAGATATTCTCGCCAACATGCGCATACGTCAGAAAACCAGACGCAATAATATTAAAAATGCTGTGCCCGAATTGGTGGCAGAATTAATTGGATTTCTTGTTTGAATGGGCCCAAATTATAATGAAAGTGAGGCATATATATGTAGCACGGTTTACCTAGTAACAAGTTATTTAAAATAGAAATCGGAGGGTACTCTTAAAGCAGAAAGTCTTAGAATATGGAAACCAATCACGTGATTACTGATTGTTCTTCAACAGGAGCCATCTCTGCGCTAAAAACCTCAGTATATATTTGTAATACACGTGAGATAACAATGGGGGTGTTAGACTCAATTTTCAGGACAGAACAGCACTTGAACGTAGGACGTATCGCCTGTACTTACTGATAAGTTGTCGGTAATCACGAAACTCATGCATTTTTAAGATTTGAACTTTTGGTCAAGGTAGCATTAGCATATCATAAAAAATATATTGAAGTCGATTTTTTAACAATATTAACCTGAAAACAGCATATTAAATAGGTACAAGTGGCTATGGATAGATTTATCCGAATGGTAACATTATACATTCAAATACCATTCGTTTGACTTGCAGAAATAACTTTCACAACATATACATAAGGTAGACAACCAGATTTATCTTAAGGTAATTATTTAATATTTTTGCAAACCACGCATTTATCCAGACGCGATATCATTCACAACGCCAAGTATTCAACTTCCAATATTATGATTCAAAAAGGTATGTAATTGGCATTGGGCTGTTTAATTGTATGTTAATTATACCTTTACGTGATTATCGGGTTGCGATCTTATTTGTTTGCATCCGCTGTCCTCCTGATTTTTTCTTGTACCTTTAATTAGGCAATTAAAAAAACTGCTGACAATTTCTATCAAATGGTTTACTTTGATTGTGATATTCTTGATTTAGCGGTTCATGTTAAGATTTATTTTAGGTCTGTTAGCTTTTATAAATACAAGCAATTCCAATTTTTAATCAGTCAAATATTATAGTCAAAACAACTACTAATTAAACGAAAAACCTCTTTTCAAACTTTATCTAAGACAGTCGATAAAGGCGAATAATAACTTGTAAAGATCAAAGTGCTATCTATTTATAACCTTTTGAAATGCTGATATGGCAGCATTATTTACCTCGTACTTGACTGAAACTCACATTTCAAAACTTCGATGCCGTCATGAACCTTACTTATTCTCTGGATTAGCTACAAGAAGATAAATTATCCACTCGGCAACTATAGAATTTAAGGTGGCGTTAAAAATTACTTAAATCAAGTTTTCAGGCCAGAACGGAGTACCGATCATGTACATTTAACCTGTCACACAGTATTGTTTTAATGCATTCTGATAAACATTCTGATTAGAATCAAGCAATAGATAAACTTGAAGTAATTTAATTCGACTCGTGATGCATCGCACACTTTCCATGTGCAAAATGAAAAGAAATTTTATCAGATGCAAGAACCGATTCTTTTTCATATTCTTCTCAATTGTCTACAAATTAACATATCTTAATATATAGTTAAAGGCCAAACAAAATAGTATAATGTAAACGTGGGGAGAGTGTACAATAAGAGCACAATCAATCAATTGCGTGCATCAAATTCAGTTCAAGCTCATTGTCCGAACATGCTTCATCTACTTGCATAAATCCGTCA
The DNA here is from genome assembly GCA_029291075.1 of Eudiplozoon nipponicum. Taxonomy (NCBI): domain Eukaryota; kingdom Metazoa; phylum Platyhelminthes; class Monogenea; order Mazocraeidea; family Diplozoidae; genus Eudiplozoon; species Eudiplozoon nipponicum. Next base: position 135,471 of record JAQBSW010001278.1, on the reverse strand, counting down.
GCAGTTTGTTTATCATTAAAGCTTAGTATTTGGCTAAATCCTTTCTGTTATTACAATGAGTCATTTTATTAAAGGCTACGTCTGAAGAACATACGTGTGAGGTTTCATTGAAATGTTGCGCAATTGCAGACGTGTATTTACCATTTCATTTAAAACAGGTGTTTCAATTACAATGTTGTTTCGTTCGAGTAATTAACTGTCTGAGAGATCGCCTACGTAGGATGATCGACAACTTGCGCATATATATTGGTAAATAATATTTAATGTCGACATTAGCGGTTGTTCCTCTTTGATCCCTGGTAAAGTTAAGTGTGTTACCTTAAATAACACACGTAGTTTCGCAGCATTAAATGTGCGTGTTGAGCGGGAAACTACGTCCCTCTTAAATGGGATTTTCAGGTAAACTGCTTTCTTTTATGGTCCAAAATACATATTTTTCTGGTGAATTGCCTTTTTTATATTTTCCTCAATTAGTTGTCTAGGATAGACATTAGACATTAAATTGTTTATTATTTGAGTATATTCATTGCCTTTGGGATCTGGACTCACCAACTTGTCAATTCTAGAAAAACAGCCGCGAACAGTTCATAATTGATAATGTAATGTCACGAAACTGTGTATATACCTTGTTGATTTATGGTAAAATGTTCTATTTTATTTGTCATTAGTTTCTTTCTTTAATTGTGAATCGAAGGCAGACAGTCAGTCATTTTTCTCGTGCTCTGGCTTAACTCTGATATTTTTATACGCATTGTTGAAACATTGGAGCATGTTTCGTGAACACGATCTATTTTTAAGGAAAAGGAAAAATATTATCAATGCATTGTATGTATTTAGCACATTTACTTATGACATACTTTACTGATGTGTTTTCCCAATGGCTTAGGAAAACCTCAGCCGACAATGGAGATTGAGATCTCCCCATTACCGCACCATCAATCAGTTTTTAGATGCTTCCGTGAAAAACAAAACGGTAAATCTTGCGTGTAAAATACGAATAGCTTGCATAGAGATTGACCTTGCACCGTAGATAGTGATACCCTTGTTGTAACGCTTGCATTATAACGCCAATGGTTTCGTCAATTGTATCATTTGTAAACAAAGACGTAACATAAAAAGATAACAAAATCGTGTTTAATCATTAATAGCTTGAATTATTAAAAAATAACTAAAAATAATCGGCAATGTTATAATTACCTAGTATTTTGCGCAATGGTTCAGTATACAAAAGAACCATTTAGCAAACGCGTGAAACCGAGAATTAAACATTAATATTACTGGTCTCATAGGAACAACTTATTTTTGATTTTAGTAATCCGTAAATTGAAAGAAATCGTACTTTGCAAACCGCTGTTATTTGTCATGTAGCGTCCGCAGCACTCATAGGTTAGCAAAATCTTGATTCCTTCACATCTCCAGGAGCACAGACTGTCTTTTGCATTGAATAATTGGTTCACACTGAAGCTGTCCTCATGTTCATTGTCTGAAATTTCAGTTAAACCAAGTTTTTACGATTATTTTCTAAGTTTTCGGGAATTCATTTCCGGTTCCATCCTCAGTTACGATAGATTTATTTATATTATTTTTAATTCCCTATGTAATTTTTGCCGCCATAAAATCTTGCCCTAATAACTATTCTCCTATACTCACATATATACACTAAGATAGCAATACACAAACACACAAAACCTATACACACAAATTTGTTTACTCCTCAATTCCCAGTTTAACTAATCTGATCCTGTGGTTATAAAGATAGTGAGGCTAGTAAAATTGTTGCTAGAATATAGTATTAATCTAACGTTTGCACAAGATTCAATATGGGGCCTATAATAACGAATGACATATTAGCAGTAAGTATATTAATTAATTTATTTATTTTTAACTTATTTGTACTTGTTTCTACCCACAACTTATATATATATAAATATCCATTCATTTATATGTCAAAGCACAATCCATTTTGCTTATCTAAATAATCATATAAGAAATCTTGTAAATACTTCCGATATCTTACGTAATTATATAAATATCCATATATATCCATATATATATATATATATATATATATATATATATATATATATATATATATACCTATATATATCGTTTCAAGTATCACCACTTTTAAAAGTATGAGAAAAAAGAAACGTACTCTGTGGAATAGCATTTATTAACAAATCTTATTTCTTTAAATCAAGTTTGCGTGCTTGAGTTAAACACCAATCCCATTAGCGTCATCGAATTAACATAGTTGCTGCACGACCGGTGCTGATCTTCATGATTTAGGTATGATTTGGTAACTGATTATTAACAACTGCATTGGATATATGGAATGTTAGATATGTGGTTTCACTTGTGCGTCTTGCATACATTAAACTTGACTGGAAATGTCGGCTGCACATTTCTATGCAGTCACGAACATTAACTGTTTGCAGCTTTCGCCACATATACATATATAGGCAATCCAATTTAAACAATAATTGATTGCGCGGGTGGTGGTAACAATTCATTAAATCAAGTTTGCGTGCTTGAGTTAAACACCAATCCCATTGTATTTAACCAGTCATCGAACAACATAACAAAGAATTGTTACCACCACCCGCGCAATCAATTATTGTTTAAATTGTATTGCCTATATATGTATATGTGGCGAAAGCTGCAAACAGTTAATGTTCGTGACTGCATAGAAATTGTGCAGCCGACATTTCCAGTCAAGTTCAATGTATGCAAGACTGCTAGAGGTGAGAGCCGCATATCTAAATTTGATTTCCATATATATTCAATGCGGTTTGATCCACGATAGTCAGTTTGCCGTCGTACTCTGATGATGATCATGGAAGGTCGAAACGCGTCAGTGCGTTGCAGCTGGCGGTAGTTTTGTTATGTTGTTCGATGACTGGTTAAATACAATGGGATTGGTGTTTACTTCAAGCACGCAAACTTGATTTAAAGAATTGTTACCACCACCCGCGCAATCAATTATTGTTTAAATTGTATTGCCTATATATGTATATGTGGCGAAAGCTGCAAACAGTTAATGTTCGTGACTGCATAGAAATTGTGCAGCCGACATTTCCAGTCAAGTTCAATGTATGCAAGACTGCTAGAGGTGAGAGCCGCATATCTAAATTTGATTTCCATATATTCAATGCGGTTTGATCCACGATAGTCAGTTTGCCGTCGTACTCTGATGATGATCATGGAAGGTCGAAACGCGTCAGTGCGTTGCAGCTGGCGGTAGTTTTGTTATGTTGTTCGATGACTGGTTAAATACAATGGGATTGGTGTTTAACTCAAGCACGCAAACTTGATTTAAAGAATTGTTACCACCACCCGCGCAATCAATTATTGTTTAAATCTTATTTCTACCAGTATTTGCAGTCATTATTCTGGTTACGTTAATATATTCGTTTATCCAATCCCAACTTTACATTTGTCATAACCAATCCTCTCTTGGTTATCTGTCTTTGTTTTACGCAATTTAGACCAATTGTTTTGCATAACGTCATGTGGTGTGTCATCGCTTTCATTGTGAGTGTGTCCATATTGACTGGTGTCTTGTATTTTGCGGAACAGTCTATTTTTGAAGGCATGTTAGTTATGTTTTTGTTTCTGTCCAATTTAATTATTTTTTAATTACTTTCTCTACGTTTAAGCAGGGGTTTAACTTATTAATTGCAATAGCCTCAAAAGCTAGGAGTATTTTTTCCGTTTTTGCCTTGTACAGAACTGAAAAATTGTTGCTACTAACATCATGACCTGTGAGTAGTATATGTTCAAAAATTGCTGATTTTTATGCAGAAGCTGAAGCCCTCTTTAATATTTTTTGAGAGAGATGCTGATATATTCTATTTTCAAGGCTCTTTTTTGATCTGTCGATGCACTGAGCGTTTCAGATACATTGAAATCTGTATACAGGTAAATGTGTTGACGTCACAGAGGCTATCTTTTTTATTAGTTCGCGTAAGTTTTGTTCTGTTGAACACACCTCTCACCTCTATTGATGTAAACTGTGCTTTAGTGGCTCGAACTACACTTCTTTTTAAAATCTCAGCTATAAGATAAACTCCAAAGGGAGCACTAAACGTTAAACTTGGGGTATTTTATTTTCCTCTAAATTGGACTATTTTGTTGCGTTGCCTCAAATTATATTCGATGAAGCAGTCAGGATAGCCATTAATTCTCAACGTTTGGCAAAGCAAATTTATCTGTAATTCAATGTTGTTGGGTGAACAAATCCTGCGTATTCGTGTGCCAAAATTGATTATAAGGTTCCTTTTGTTCGGCCTAATGAATAATGGATATACAGCCCAGTCCAGCTTGATTATTTGTAAATAGACCTTGAGATGGCACCTTTTTCATCTCTCGTTATTCGTACATCTAGAAAAGATAAATATCCGTCTTGTTCTTCTTCTAGTGTAAACTTGATAGCTTGGTCTACTCTGTTTATTTGATGTAACAGTGCATTTGTATCTTCATTCTTTTCAATGCATTGTTACATCACACAAACAAGGTTCACCAAGCAATCAAGTTTATACTAGAAGAAGAACAAGACGGATATATAACTTTTCTAGATGTAGGAATAACGAGAGATGATGAAGTTACCATCCCTAGGTCGGTTCACAAAGTTATAGCCTCGGTGTCCAATTTAGATTCATTGTTAACTTTGATTCCCTCAATCTATGTTTACTGCTATTCGGAAAGGCTTCATAAAATAAGGAAATAGACCTATTTTCCAGATTATACTTTAAAGAAAAAGGATCGCTTTGCTGACATTATTAGAAAACATAAATTCTTTAAGAATGATAGGCTGGAAAGCTTGGATTTGTCATCGATTTATATTAAAATTACGGTGTATTTCGCATTAGAAAGATTCTAACGCAGATTAACGGAATATCCTGAAATATTGAATAGTGTTCAAACTATGTTAAGGAGTAATAGAAAAATGTTGAAAATTTTTATGTTCTCTAAATTCTTTATATTTAGAAAGGAATTCAGCATACAAGGTAAAAGGTATTACTATGTGACAAACGTTATCATTCCAAGTCGATAACATTTTAATGCATTATTCAGAAAAAAAATCTTGTTCAGATCTTCTCTCAAAATAAACTTATATTAAATATTCTTAAATATTATTTTCTTAATTTGGAATCTTGGAGATATGGATTTTGATAATTTTCTGTATTTACCTAATCAACTTGGAGAGTTAAAATTGACGTTGTGAAAAGATAGAAAGATTAATTATCATTTATGTATGTGATATTAAAGCCAATGTGTCAGATATTAGAAAAAGATATTTATAGGAAAGATACTTTCTCAGTTATCCCACCGAGTCTCTGCTCTGATCATCCGTTTGGGATGAAAATAGGCATTCTAAAATGCACGATAATAAAAAGTCTTAAATTAGTGGATTTAAAATATAGGAAGAAAGAACAGTTTAAATTGAAAGAAATATTCAGGATAAATGGTTATCAGACAAAATTTGTTGAGAAAATCATAAATAAAATATCAATGTGATTTAATGAAAAAATACACCAGAATTTAGAAAAGACAAACGAATAAAAGCACAGAATTCTGGTTCAACCGGATTCCAGATTAAATAGAAAAATTAGAAAATTAACAACGAAATACAACATAAGTACAGTATTAAGACAACCACTTACAATAGGAAATAAGCTACAGAATCAGAAAGTAAAAATGGAAATACTCAATAAATCATGAATTTATGAGATACCTTTTAATGATTCCAAACTCAAATATATAGGTGAAAGCATGCGTCCAATACAGGTACGTAGAGGAAAACATAAAACGGCATGCAAATATGGTTAAAGTCATAGACCTGATATAGCCAGGCACTCAGTGGAGACAGGTCATTAGATAAACTGGAATGGCTATAAACGCATTGCAGTATGTAACCAAAATAGATTAACCAGATTGATTAGGGAATCAATTGAAATAAAATCAGGAATGAACATCAAGATTGTAACATCTGTAGAAAAATCCTTAGTTCAAATATTTATTGAAGCCTTCTCGAATGGCAGTAAATATGGATTGGAGGAAACAAAGTTAACTGTAAATCTGACTAATAAAACGCAACTATGAATTTGAGATAGTAAACGGTAACATTAAGATACAGTTTTATATATTTGCATAGGATATAGATATAGAAAAGTTTATTTTGGCTGATAAACTACCATTGTTTTGAAACGTGTGCACCGGAGGAACTTACTTGTTGGATGAACTCACAAATATGCAGCTAAACTATTCGCGTTATTTACCAGCAATAACAGAAAAACAGCTGTTAATGTCCACATCAAATATAATTTATCAGTATACATACGCAAGTTGTTAATCTTCTTATGTAGGTCGATCGACCAGACAGTTAATTACTCGAATGAGAGAACATTGCAACTCAAGCGCCTTTTAAAAATCAAATGGTAAATATGCGTATGCTATTGCCCAATATATCAATGAAATCTCACACGTATGTTCTCCAGACGAAGAATTTATAATAATTACTAAATGCAATGGAAGAAAGGTGTTAGCCATACAGATTGCGGCCGGATTGATGCAAACAGAAGAAGTACATTCGGGCATTGATCTAGAAGTGGAGGTGATGCGCGAGATTGATTAATTGTTCCCTTATTTCACACTCTCTCCAACTTTATATTTTACTTGGCCTTTACACACTCACAAATATATATATATATATATATATATATATATATATATATTTACAGAATGAGATATACATTTTTAGATTGAGAAAAATATGATAAATAAACGGTCCTTGTATATGATAAAATTTCTTTTTTCTTTTACCACATGGAAAGATCACTATGAATTTTTTATGCCTCGCATTCCAAAAGAAGTTTCTTAATTCATATCCGCAATATTCTTTTAAGGGTGAATATTATCCAAAGTTGAATTTATTTTTAGAATGATCAAAATCGAAATGCAGTGATTTTTGTTTTAAAAGAAATCTGCCAAATATGGTGTTATACAGATTGATATTGGATCAAATGTCTAATATATTTTGCTTAGGACAATTCAATAAACGTTTAACAAAAAAAATCTCGTGTATTTGAAATATTTCATCAAGTAATAATAATATATTCTTCTAATAGTGCTCATTCAGATAAGGTATACACAGACATTACCCCATTTAAATATGTTTTGCACTCCAAATCGGCAGTTATGGAATATCTTGAGATATAGACGCGACATTCTGCCACAATGAAATAGAAGATCGGCAGGTACGTTACTGACGTACAAAAAAATTTGGTAAAGTATTGGTTAATTATTAACTTTTCACTTGAAGTTTAAATATAATTTTGATTATTACTTTTTCAAATAAAACCCAAGCTTTAATGTAAGTAGTTAAAAGCACAGAAAATTAAACATAAAACCATTCTTTTTAATGTGATTAATTTTCTCCTGTATTCCAGATAATAAAAGAGACAGGAAGGCACATTAGTTTCGTAATGTTGCGCTTTACACGCGTAAATCAAAGCATTTTGTCTTTATGTTATCTAGAACAATATCAATCATATTTATAAGATCAATTATGAACAAATACTTTCATGTAAATTTATTTAACCGAATGATTCACAGTTATAGACATCGGAAATGTCCCAAACCTACGCACACTTAAATACGTACATTTCATACGTTTAAAAAATCATTGATTGCGCGGGTGGTGGTAACAATTCTTTAAATCAAGTTAGTGAGTTCGAAGTAATCACCAATCGCATTGTATTTATCAAGTCATCTAACAACATTGTAAGTGTGACTGATAGTAGGCTTGCTATGTTGTTCAGTACAAGAGGATACGTGCTTACTTGAAACTCGCTAACTTGGTCTAAATTATTACGAACGTTTGCCCAGTGAACCGGCAGTATTTCTTTTTGGAACAAATAATAAGTAGAAACGAATTTATTTAAATGATCAGTTATTGCGCGGGCGGTGATAACTAATTAAACCAAGGTCGCGATCTTGAGACAATAACCAATCTCATTATATTTATTTTTCTGTGTAAACCAAGCAAAATGTGAGGTAGGAAAGACAATTAATCCAGTAGATAAATTTCGTCTTTAAGAGGAAATCTTCAAGTGCGTCCAGAATTTTGCCGCAGATAAGGCCTGAATCTGGGTATTTCTTCATCCGAGTCTAATACTCTACACACACAATTTTCAGTTATATACTATCTTAGGTTTTGGTTGGCCATTCTTTCACGTGCAGCATATGTAGCATTCCTTATGACCTAAAGTTCCTATTTGTTTTATTGCTTGGCCAAAATTCTGGAGGAGAAGAGCCAAAATATATATAAAATAAGAATATTGAAGGAATTCGGAAATTTTTAAGCGCAAAAGTTTAGAGAACTAAATTATCCTGTCGCGACTAGCATTCCGTCGAAAATATATTTAAGTATGAAATGTAATTACGCTGCAGTGAAGACATCAATCTAAAGCTATAATGCAGAAGCAATTAATTCCGCAAGCGGCTCACATTTAGTTTATTAAACATTTTAAATTATAATACTATTCCAAAACGTTTTCGATTTAATGCTGTCTGACATTTTATGATTATATCTTGTAGCCTAAATTGATTATGGTTTAAATCTGAGGAATATATTGGTTCGTGATTTACAAAATCTTAATTTTGAACTGATTAAAGTGAAAATTTATGTACGATAAGTGATAATTTAATTTTTACACGAACATTTTTTAAAACGTATTGAGAATTTAAAAGACCAAAATTAGTCAGGATTAAATGTCGGAGAATTTTGGCATTTACAGAAATTCAATGGGTCAAATTAATTCGACTTCAACCAGTCAATTATCTAATATTTCAAAAATCAAAATTAAGGGGAATCAGATACCTTTGCTTAATTGTTGTTTGAACGCGGCTTTTAAAATTGAGTAATCACCACGAAATTTGAAACTTACTGATGCCATTAAAACAAAGTAATTCCACTCAGATAAGGATAGAGTTAAATTTTAACTAAATACTGCTATGAATATGTGTACACACGAAATAAGAAATATAAATCAAATTATGAATTCAATTGTCTCATGAAATAGATGCTAAAAGACACCATTAAATGCTTAAAATCATATTAAAATGGAAAGTTAATTCTTGTGAGTCAATCGAATTATAACGCTGACATGTATGAACAACTATTTAATACAGAGGTATTTATTTAAAAAGATAAAGACCCTATTGTAATGTCACAACCGAAGGTAGAGCTACTGCTTAATAATATAATTACTAATGAGAAGTTGGATCACGCTGAATGTAACTCCCTAACACCAGGAGGTACAATCGTACCAGATAACGACGGTATACAAAACCAAATAGCTCATTTTAATTATTGTTAACATCAAACGATCTCCAAAATTTTAAATGACCATAATTCTATGCTATAGGGTAAGAAAATACTTGTTCTTCCTTGTACATATATGGCTGAATTCGTATCAGCAAGTTCGGTTTGTTGATAAATATGCACAAGATAAAAGCGATAGATTGGTATGCCTGGATAAGTTAGCCATGTAATACAATATACCAATACTAAAAACATTATATTTTTGGGGTTTTCCGTTTTGTTAAACATAAATATTGTAAAAAAACTAAAATTTAGAATCTATATATTTCGTTCACGATAAATGTATGCATGGTTTCTACCTATTTTATATTTAAAAAGGAATTATAAATCCATTTAGAGAAATACCTTGATTTTGATTTTCCTTCAATTACCAAAGCATTTCCCGGCAGCGCAGCTAGTTTGGAAATTACATTTGTTTGCCTTTTGATGTTTGTGAAGCTTTTTTTCGTTCTGCAGACGTTTCGGCAATTTTTTACTATTGCCATCTTCAGAGCTCTTATGTATTAGGTGTTGCGCACCTAGTAAAAAATTAGTTCAATTTTGACCAGAAGAATAAACCAAACACAGCATAAAAAAGTATAATCTCGTTCACATTCGTTTCGTGCTGACTGGCGACTCAACAGTAGGAGCTAGTATTACGCCTTTTAACCACTATATATTTGGGTGAGGATTGTGGGAAAATAGGACGGTACAATCTTCTAGGTGAATGTGTATACCTGCAGAAGTTAAGCAAATATCATATAAAGTCTCACAATGCGACTTCGACGCTAACTCACTCTATATAATACACACACATATATATATATATATATATATGTATATATATATATATATATATATATATATATATATATATATATATATATATATATATATATAGCAAGCATGGAAAGGTTACCAACAATATGACTGTTGTGCATGAGATTACACTTTCCGTTCATATATCTAACATTCCTCTACACGAAGTAAATATGCCAAGTTTACACGTGTTAAACTATACCGGATAACAAACAAGCTACAAAAGTTTTACTAAATTGTAAATTTTATTTCTCTAGCCAGTGAATGTTTTGTCATGATTGAGTTTCTAGACTCCTATCAACTTAATGTCGTGTTAATCGATAGATAAATTAATTCTGACTAGTTAGATAAGTCAGGTTTTTTACGTTGGTTTTTTATTTGGTAAAGAATGCCAGATTATGTTTAATTTGCTATCCGCGAACGAAATCGAGAAACTGATTCTAATCCGAAATCAGGCCTACGTTGATTTGAAAGTTAATTTAAATGGGAGAGTAATAAATGCAAAGGAGAGAAAGAATAATTTAAATTATTGCGTATAGGGGTCATGCGTAAATGGATAATTCAGATCAAATTCCCGAAGAGTAATAAATCATTACTCAAAAGCAAAAACTGATTATATGAAGCCCTATTAGCTAAGGAAAGCAGATTATGATTTACCCAAAATTGAAATTATAATATTGAATATATTCTTTCTTCTATCCAAATTTAATCTTTTACTCTTATTATCTAATTCGTCGGATTCCGCCGGTCTTTTTCACTTGACTAGTACCTTTTTAAAAATTTCAAAGGATCTATTGATCTTTTTGGTTTGGTAGTTTACTACCTAAGGTGGGTGTTTGTTTTAATATAGTCCTAATATTATATTTGATTCCTAATTTTCTTACTTATCTGCAAAGTCCTACGGTAATCCTGAAGTCTTCCCTGCATCATCATCATCATCATGTTCAGCCATAAAAAAGTCAAAAGTGACTAATGTTTCACTGATATATAACTATAATAAGTGAAAAAATATATAAATAACAACAGATATAATATTTTAGACAAAGTATAAGTGAGATTTACGAGCGAGAGAAAAAGTTTCCAGTTACTATGAGTAATTTTATTAGGATAACTCACCGAAATGAGGCAAGCTAAACCACTCCACAACACCATTATAGCCATGTTAACATTAGAACAAGCCAACATCAGCAATACAAATTCCTTGATGCTTTCACTGCATCACGTCATATGACGATACACTCCTATTATCCCACTTTCTGGACCGAAATATAAGGTTGGTAAAGGGCGTAATACCGGCTCCTACTGATGAGTCGCCAGTAAGCACGAAACGAATGTGCATGAGATTATACTTTCCGTTCATGCTGCCTTTGATTTACCCTTCCGGTCACAACTGTACTAATTTGTTACTAGGCTCGCAACACCTAATATATACATTCAAAAGGATTTGTTGATGTAAACCTGAAGAAAAAAAGAAAACAAACAAACAGATGAACCACACCACATAAAGGTATACGTAAATTTGCAATCCTATTTGGGAAACCAAAATCGATATTTTTACACGATAAATTAAAATTAGCATTGAACACTTAGATGGCTAATGCGAATTTTTTTCCTTTTTATAAAAACGACTGACAAACATAAGTGTAAAGTATTAACTGCAAGCTATACAAGTACCCAATATTTTTTTTATTAATTACAGATTAAATTGCATTGCACAGAGCCTTTTCTGATAGGACTGACGAAAAATTAAATTATGAGAATAAGAGTATTTCAGACTAAATACAACTAAGAGAGACGACAGCCTCTGCTGAATCCGAACTCATTTTTTAAGTTCACACTTTGAACCAGGTGAATTTCAGTATATTTTCTAATTGAAATATGGAAAAATATTGCGATTTGAGGACAATGCTATCTGAGATATTTTACTTCTTTGCTACTGAACAAACAAAAATATATGTACATGAATTGAACTTAAGTAAGGTACATTTGTGCGCGCGTGTGTTTATACATTTCCACGCCTTTTGTGCTTCTAACCTTCTGATATAGTTCAAACATGATACGTACGTCAAACTCTTATTACTTTGTTCAAAAATTTATTACATAAAGAACCAGATAAATATATCGAGATAGGAGCTAGCGAACGAAATTATAATTTTAAAATATATTTTAAGGCCATTGTTCTATGTAACCAGTCCTCCAACATCATAACTAAAGATGAGAGCCGCATGTCTAAATTTTATTTCCATATATATTCAATGTGGTTTTATCCTCGATAGCCAGTTTGCCGTCGTACTCTGATGATTAGCATGGAAGGTCGAAACGCATCAGTGCGTTACAGCTGGCGGTAGTTTTGTTATGTTGTTCGACGACTAGTTAAATACAATGGGATTGGTGTTTACTTCAAGCTCGTAAACTTGATTTATAGAATTGTTACCACCACACGCACAATCAATTATTGTTTAAATTGTATTGCCTATTTATGTATATGTGGCGAAAGCTGCAAACATTTAATGTTCGTGACTGCATTGAAATTGTGCAGCCGACATTTCCAGGCAAGTTCAATGTATGCGAGACTGCTAGAGGTGAGAGACGCCTATCTAAATTTTATTTCCATATATATTCAATGCAGTTTCATCCCCGATATACAGTTTTCTGTCGTACTCTGATGATGATCATGGAAAGTCGAAACGCGTCAGTGCGTTGCGGCTGGCGGTAGTTTTGTTATGTCGTTCGACGACTGGTTAAATACAATGTGATTGGTTTTTACTCCAAGCTCGCAAACTTGATATGAAGAATTGCTGCCACCGCCCTCGAAATCAACTATTGTTAAATTTTATTGCCTATATATGTATATGTGGCAAAAGCTGCAAACGGTTAATGTTCGTGGCTGCATAGAAATTGTGCAGCCGACATTTCCAGTCAAGTTCAATGTACGCGAGACAGCTAGAGATGAGAGCCGCATATCTAACTTTGATTTCCATATATATTCGATGCGGTTTGATCCTCGATAATCAGTTTGCCGTCGTACTCTGACGATGATCATGGAAGGTTGAAATGCGTCTGTGCGTTGCGGCTGGCGGTAGTTTAGTTATGTTGTTCGATGACTGGTTAAATGCAGTTGGATTTGTGTTTACTTCAAGCTCGCAATATTGATTTAAAGAATTGTTACCACCACCCGCGCAATCAATTATTCTTACATTATCCTCTGTCTTCGAAAGGTAAAGATTCTACTGCAATCTGCATTTAACATTAATTCTAATTTGATTATTTCCTGTGGACAATCAAATGTAGGCAGAAGCAGTAGAAGATTAAATTTACACCGCGGTGCTCATGACGAATTGCGTGGTGCAAAATAAGTTTGATTTTGCATCTACGTCTATATTAAAATATATTTTGTCCTGTACAAATTGCTACATGCTAACAAAACGCTTTTCCGTGTTACTAAAATCCAGGTTTGCTTGTATGCTTCGATATTTGGATTCCATTTCAATAGATTTCACTTGTATAATTTTCGGCCGTTTTGATACTCTTTCCAATCTATTAAAAAGTATGAATTAAACAATCATTGATTTTGCGGGTGGTGTTAACAATTCTTTTAGTTAAGTCTGCGAGCTTGAAGCAAACATCAATTCCATTTTATTTAACCAGTCATTGAAAAACGCAGTAAAACAATCGTCACTCACACCTACTGACGCTATTCGACATTCCATAACCATCACCAGAATAAGACAGAAAACCGATTAGCAAGGATAAAACCGCAATGTATACATATTTAAAGCATAATCAGATATGCGACTGTCACCTCCATTAGTTTCGCATGGTATTTACTTGAATGGAAATGTGGACTGCACAATTTCTATGCATTTACGAATGATGAACCTTCTCAGATTTCGCCAAATACAAATATTGGTAAAACAATTAAACAATCACTAATTGCGTGGGTAATGGTAAAAATTCTTGAAATAAAGTTTGCGAGCTTGAAGTAAAGACCAATCAAATTGTGGAATCTCCGCGATTTGTGTTCACGGATTGTCGCTTTGAACTATCAGTTACGGAAAGATACGACTGATCCCCATTTCCATGTTCGAATCTGTGTTATCTTCGATTAGGCTGAGTGCGTATTCGTGCTTTTCTTGCGAAAGCTTCAACACCGTTCATAAAAAATATTGGAAATGAGGTACGACCTAATCTTCGTTGACTGGCGACATTTTGATATGAAGTTTCCCATATCAACTTCAGGCCTCTAATCACACACAGACACAATGCTCACAATGGCAGATTAAAGAAAATTTAAGCACATTTGCTTAAATCTGGTATTTAGATTGTGTATGATTAGAGGCCTGAGGATGATATGGGAATCTTCAAATCAAAACGTCGCAAGTCAACGAAGATTAGATCGAGCCTCATTTCCAGTGGTTAGTATTAACGATGTTGAAACCTTCGGTAGAAAGGGAAGAATACACACCAAGCCTGATCGAAGACAAAACAGAAACGTAATTGGAAATGGGGATCGATCAGATATTAGTGCAAAGTGACAACCCGCGAACGCAAATTGCGGAGATTTAATATATGAAGTTGACACTCAGCAAACTATCAAAGGATATTTGTCATACCAATCCCATTAGTGTTAAACAGTCTTCGAACCACATATAAAAACTACCGTCAGTCACACAAACTAACGCGCTTCTACCTTCCATGATTATCATCAGAGTACAACGAAAAAATGATTAGCGAGGATCAAAAAGGTTTAGGAATTTTGGTTATTTGCGATTAAGAAAACGTTTTGACAATTTTTTACGAACACTCATGTTGTTACCATTTGATTTATGGGAAAAATCATCAGACTGATATAAATTAAATAACAAGCCGTAATTGCGTTGAGGAATTGTTATAGTTATTTGCCACACATTATCAATTTTTAAACGGTTTGTATACAGTCAAACTTAAATTGGCTTTTATGGCTTTCATTTACGGCTTGTGTAATATCAATAAATCCATTCATCGGAAGGTGGGTTATCTTTTGCATAGAGTCATTCCATTTATGAGCCCTTAATTGAATGTCGACATTCATTAATATTTCTCAATCTTTCAGATATTATTATTGCACGCATTTGACCAACTGAAGTTGATGCCACTTCGATTGGTGACTTTTACCGCTTTATACATATTCATTTTTATTTTTACAAAAATCAACAATGCTGAACTAGTTTAAGTTTGTGGCGTGCATTTCGTGATAAACAGTCCCGAATACGCCCTAAATTAGATTTCCAATTTTATATATGACTGGCCTATCACATAAACACGTATGCAACGCTTAAATCTGACAAACATGTATTCAAGGCGTAACTCGGTTTACGAAATACGTTTAAATGTTATGCTTTGTAAATTAAAAATATTAGGAATAAATCTCAAGAGAAGAAACAAAATGCTACGCAAACGCTAGCGTACTCGTTGTATTAACAGCTAGACAATTAATCCGCATTAACTGTACTCTTGAAAACTGAATTCTCGCTTGACATTTTAAATTTCATAAAAAAATTACCACTTAAGAAGCAAATGCCATTTCAGTAGGCAAAGCCAACGATTAGACCTGGCATAATTTCTTGGCTAATGATTCCATTACTCAACTGCAAATGGCACCTAAATAACTGGCCAAAATTTATATCACTTCTGTTAAAAAAGTAGGTAACTACTCATTACTATTTTTTTTATACTCAGATATTTACAATCATTTTCTGGACTAAACAAAATACGACACTTGAGTTCAGTGTGATAAACATAAATAATTGAGCAATAGTAAGAATTTGAAATACCTTATTTATTTTCATTATGGTGATCAATATAGTAAAATGAACATACAATATATCAATTTGAAAAATGTCAACATGTTCCCTTTATATGTGCAAAAATTTATTTAAATAAAGTTTGCGAGTTTCATAATTTTGCTATGTTGTACAATGATACTGGTGTTTTCAATCAAGCTCGCAAACGTGATTTGAATAATTACTCTCACCATCCGCACAATAAATGATTGTTTAAATGTGTAATTTATACACCTGTGGAAAAAAGCTACACGAGTTTAACGTTCGTGACTGTATAGAATGTATGCAGTCGACAATACCAGTCAACTAAAATGCATGCGAGACTAATAGAAGTGAGGGAAGCCAGTCAACTTTCCGTCGTGCTCGTGAGAGGTCGAAAAGCGTCAGTACATGTGATTGATGGAAGTTTTGTTATGTGGTGCAACCGAATAAATACAATGAGACTGGTGCTTATATTAGACTAGCAAACCTGATTTAAATAATTTTTGTCACCACTACCGCAATCAATAATTGTTAAAGTGCGTATTATATAATTGGAAAATTCTAATGATTGTAAAGAACCAATGGAACAGTCCTCCACAATAACATATAAGTATATTAAAAGGATAAGATTGGACAAACTAGAGTAACAGACTGCGAGCGGTGTTTAATTTAAAAATACGGCTCGTCAGCTTTTTGGTAGAAAATTAACATATTTTACTTGTAGTGCCTTTCCGATTTTCTCCAAAAATAAAGAATTAGTATAATTTTTGAACTATTACGGGGTGCGGGCGTCAGAGTCAAGCATGCCACGATTTGCAATCGTAGGATGTGGTTTTGCACTGTCAGTTTCTCAAAGATCCGATTGATTCCAATTTCCATTTCAGAACAGCAGGCCTCTAATCACATATTTACACAGGACCATAATCGCAATAGCAGATTTGCTTAAATCAAAGCTGATGTTTTGAGTTGCTCATTATGTTTGGTTTTATCTGGAAACACTTTAGAGAATTTGCTTGCGGAGGTCGCCTGCTAACGAAAATTACTCTCATATGTTCAATTCAAAACTAATGTTTATTTTGATCGGTAAAAGCGTGCCGGATTAGTATTTACAATTAAAATGCATCATTATGTGCAACTCAGTTTTTTCGCTCTAGTTTACTAATGTTTGACATATATGCACGAATTTGTATTCCAGTGCACAAACGCGATTCAAATAGTACATCTATCACATTTCTCTCAGAATATAATGCCAAATATATAATATCAAATTTTGTTAAAATGTCGTTTTAGAAACAGAAGACAAACCCAAATTATACTTTAAATCAAGTTAGCGAGCTTTTTTGAAGAATCAATAATTTTTGATTAATTTGGAGAATGTTATTTAAGTATTCATAAAATTAGCATATTTGACCATTAAGGACCTTAGTTTGCCGTGCGGTATGGTTGGTCAGTGTTTGTGCACCAGATTCTAAAGCAGACGTTCCCGAGTTCGAGCACTGTCCGCGGCAAATTCTAGCCAGTACGTGATGAGTTCTCAGTAAGGACGAACCCGGTCTACTGGATGAATTGCCTTTTCCACACTATGCAATACTTATTTAATACTGACAAATGTATGTTCAGGTGTTTATATCAAACCCTAATTATCTTGAAGTAAACGAGGTGTAAGCATTAAACTTTTTCGCATTTAAATTCTCCGACAGGTATCTAACGCATTTTAAAATATATTTTTCAAGTATTAATGAATAATAAATTCTTAAATAGACGAATTATTTTACGAAGAGAATCAAAAGGCAGGAGAAGCTCCACTGATGTTTATTAAGTTGAAAAAAATATAGGCACCAAAAATGTTGAAGTAATACTGCGTAAACCATATTATTTCAAATCAAAATTAATGTAAGTTTCGACATTTAAACAGTCAGAAGACATTAGTGAATATCCTCTAACATAAGAATGTGTCATTAGAAATTTAAAAAATTAAGAAAATACTGCATAGTTTGTAATCAACCACTGCGACCTGTCGTTCATGAAACGGGAACGTAATGAAATAGTCTGCAGAAAATGCGAAAAGCGACTGATTTATAGGGCTTTACCATTAAATAGTTTTAATTTGAATGACAGTTTGACGAATGAGCAATGTTCTTTCTGTATTGCACACCTGGATAGCAAGATTCATCTCTCTCAAATATGGTCGAATCCGTTGTATAATACGAAGAATTTGGTTTGTAAATGCAAATCAATCTAATTGTATCAAAACAATAGAACAACATATAAAGCTGTCTCCTAGACGAATTTGTAAACCTACAATAGTGAAGCTAACATCATATAAAGTCTACGACAATGCGACTTTAACGCTAACTCACACTATATAATTTATATACCGAGTCTGTAAAGGATACTAATACTATGCCTATTGTGTTAGTAACCGATACCAACATTATTGTACCGAAAAGGTACATGGTACTAACACTATGGTTTCGAGTCGGTACATGATACCAACCTGATGGATATCAATTTATGCTAAAGTTCACCGAAATTGAGAATTACAACAATTTCTGAACACCTGTTACTCCAGTAAATCCATACACTCTGGTGTATGGTGTTCAGAAATTGTTGTAATTCTCAATTTCGGTGAACTTTAGCATAAATTGATATCCATCAGGTTGGTATCATGTACCGACTCGGAAACCATAGTGTTAGTACCATGTACTCATCGATTTCAATAAGGGTATCGGTTACTAACACAATAGCCATAGTGTTAGTATCCTTTACAGACTCGGTATATATATTATATAGTGTGAGTTAGCGTTGAAGTCGCATTGTCGTAGACTATACGATGCTAACTTCACTACTGCAGGTTTACACATTCGGCTAGGAGATTGTACCGTCCTATTATCCCACATTCTTGACCAAAATGTATAGTGGTTAAAGGGCGTAATTCCGGCTCCTACTGATGAGTCGCCAGTAAGCACGAAACGAATGTGCATGAGATTATACTTTCCGTTCATGCTGTCTTTGGTTAATCCTTCTGGTCACAACTGAACTAATTTGTTACTAGGCTCGCAGCACCTAATACATACATGCATATATATTAGTTCTCCGCAACAAACAGTATTTAAATGTTAAGAAGTTGTTTGTCCTATTTATTTCTTTCCAAGGAAGATATTATATAGGCATCAAACGACGCATTTTATCAGTAGCTGATTTCTGTTCCTGCAGAAGATCTCCGATTAAACCTTTATTTAACCGTTCATAAGTTTCTTTTGTTCAATGACAATAGAGCACTAGTGTGCGTAATTTGATTAACTCTCGGATGGTAAACTCGCAAATTATACATTTGTCAAAATATGATATTGTCAATCAGAGAATTAAGAACACGGTTAACTTGATGACAAAATTATTTAGTCATCCGTCAGGTGAGTGTTACAAAAAACGTTTTAAAGCCCACTGTTTTGCCAAGGTGTAACATAAAGGCATGATACAAAGCGACTCCTGAAAGTCAAAAGTGTGAGAAGGTGTTTTCTGAAATTTTTACTTTGCTTTCAACAAAATCCGAAGCCCTGTCCGTGGCGAATTCTGAACAGTATGGGATAAGTTCCCAATGAAAACAAAACCGGCCTACTGGATGAATCGCCTTATCTACAATGCTTGGTTTATACTGACAAATTTATGTAAATAATAGGTCAGTTGTATATACCGAGACCGCAAACTTAATTAAATTAATCGTTATCACTGCCCACGCGGCCAATGTTCGTTTAATTATACAAATGTTTAACTCAATACCACTTCCTCATGTAGCATGATGTCGGTTCTATAATGACAGATTTTGGACGATTAGTTGGAACATTAGGTCTAATTGTATGCCATATGAGCTCCACCAAAAAGAAAAAAACTAACCGAGTTACATTATTTAGTATATGACTGAAAATTTTATGCTTGATGCGGCAGGGTGCCTCAGTAGTTAGAGCAACAGATTATGAAGCAGACGTTCCCAGATTCGAGCCATGTCTGCGGAAAATTCTGGACAGTACCTGATGAGTTCTCAATTAGGATGAATTCAGTATACTGTATTAATTGCCTTTTCGACATTATATAATTCTTATTTTATACTGACAAATGTATGCACGTGATGTGTCAAGTGTTGATATTAAAATCGTGATCTTGATTAAAGTAAACCACACTGAAATTTGTGTGGAAAACGGATTTCAGTTGGGGGAACATTTTAGTCTTCACTATCTCCGACATCAATTCTTAATGATCACGATTTTATGTGTGAGCAAATGTTTTAAATGCCTGGTGCTGTCAACGGTTTAGATGGAGGTAGAGGTTAAGTTCTACCCAACGTGGCATGTCGGCATCGCCACTAAGCACACTAATACGATATTCGATTCAACTGTAGCATCTCGACAAACTTTGCAGAATATTCATGTGGAAATATTCTACATTTCCCACTACATAATTTAACATAAAGATGTTAACGACTTTTGACAGATTTGGCTAACAATTTGCAGTCATCTAGCTTTATCTAAGATAGCTTTAGAGATTTTCTACGCTTTAGTTTTCACTGGATAACAAGATTTTTCCTTCAATTTAAAATCCAAGTAGACAATTTGCCACAATCCAATGCTGTGCTGTTTCATGACAAGCAAAGCTTTAATAATCCAAGTGGAAACTATTTGTTTGATTGTCTACACTGGAAGTTGGCGAGGTCGGTGAAACTATGCGTCTCCAGTAGTTTTCTGTCTTCAACCAAATATTTCGGCTGTCGTTATCGGCATCCTTCTTCAGTTGCTCCATCCTCCCCAATTTAAAAACAAACTAATGAAGCAAGTTGTTTCTTTTAAACTGGTGAGGATGGACCAACTGAAGAAGGCTGCCGATAACGGCAGTGGAAATATTTTGTTGAAGACGGAAAACTAATAGAAATCTACCTGCGTTATTCAAAACTCAGATCAGATAATTTAGATTAATCAAATTTCGCAAAAATATTTTACTCTTAAATAAACTATGCGTCTTTCTGAATATATCTTCCTGGACAATTGGGTATTATGAAATCGTACTCAACCTGGAACATTTTGTCGTAATACACAAGAATAAGATGTCTCAACTGATAAGATATTAGATTTTACCATTATTATGATAAAAGTCTAATATTTTTTTCAGGATTTGAGGTACGTTTATTTGCGTAGGAACTTTCCACGTGCATTTTTTTAATCAATTTTGCGATTTTGATATAAACACCTGACCTATTATGGGCCTACATTTGTTAGTATGAACTATGTAGTGTGGAAAAAGAAATTTATCCAGTAGACCTATTTCGTCCTTATTGGGAAATCATGATGCACTGTCCAGAATTTGTCTCGGGCAGGGCTTGAACATGGGCACGTGTGCTTTGGTATCTAGAGCTCTTACCATTGAACCACCCAGCCGCACACTCCACACAATTTTCAGTTATACATAACTAATGTTTCTTGGTTAGCCTTTCCTTTAGGTGGAGCCTATATAGCATCCCTTTAGCCCTAAAGTTCCATTAACCATAACTCATCTGTCCCTATAACACATATATCAAGTTACATGGGGAAGTGGTTTTGAAATTAAAATTTATATAATTAAACGAACATTGGATGTACCGATTGTGATGACAATTATTTCATTTATTATTTAATCAAGGTTGCGACGTTGATGTAAACGTCTGGCCCAGTATGTACATACATTTGTCAGTATAAAATAAGTATTGAATAGTGTAGAAAAGGAAATTCATCGAGTAGACCGGTTTCGTCCTTATCGACAACTCATCTACGAAAGCCCTTCTACAGAATTGAAGATGATAAAGAAGAACCTCACATAAATTGTAAAAGGTAGAAAGGAAAAACTTTAACTACCTCATGTTAAGCCATATTATTTTTCTAGTGAACCAAGTTATCGTTCGACTCGTACAGTATTACATACAAACACATGTCGTACAAATTTTTAAAACAACACAGTAACTACCGGATAATTACACAAAAACCTACCCTAGATTACAAGGGAGTGAAAATTGTGTAACGTGCCGAGAAAACCCCTCAAAATGGCTCTCACTCTCCTTTAATTTTCATTTCCAACTAAGCATAATTGCTTAATGCTTTCGTATTATTTGATTTGGAAAGAATTTAATTATGTGTATGTGTGTGTTTTTGTTAGTGTCTCTACTTCGTCAGTATATTGGATACATCATGAAATTACTGAATGACTAAATATTAATATCAACTTAAATCTAAATTTTGGATAACAAATATTTCAGATTATATTTGTAAATATAAAATTTAAGGTAACAGTATACGTACATGCTAGGTACATACAAATAGACGTAATTCTAATAGCAAGATTTTATTTTATATAAATTTATGGTATAAAATTCCCATATGTGGCAGTCAAAATTAGTGACAAGTTTTGCCTGTCCAGGAATACATACATGCAGCATTTGGTTCTCCGCCGTCAAATGTAGTTCCTAAGTCTTGAGATATGCGCACTGTATGCAATTGTAAGTTTCAAACAAAATTTCAAGTTTTTATTGTATTAATTTCAATTATATCAACGTGCTCAAAGCTTTCAGCATTAAATCTTTCAATTGTCATCCCCGTGTTGTCTTTAATATGTTGTTATAGACATTCAAAATGAAATTCGTGGCTCATTCGGTTTATAAGATGTGTCGTATAACCCGAAATCAAATAGCTTCTGTTTCGAAATCGTAATGAAATACTGCTTATCAGTACAAAATGCTCACTAAGAAGGAGTGTCGCCTATTAGACGCATTGTATTTTCTATCCAATATAATGTTAAGTTTATACAAACATTACGAAAATATAAATGAGACGCAATAACATTGCGTAATGGAATTGTATTTATTAATAAACTTCCATTCGATCAGTACTTATTCTGGATTCGTTAATGTTATCATAATCAATAACAACAATAGTTTCTGCAATTTACTACAAATATATAAAAAATCAGGGAACACATAATCTGCTAAAATCAATTTAACCATAAATAACTTCAAATTGTAACAATTAAAAATTTTATATTATGTCAAATTATGCAATGGATTATTGCTTTCATTTTCAATGTATCCATTCATACCGGTCATGTTCTCGATGGAGGGACATCTGCTACTTTTAAAATCTTCTTAATTTAATCAAGTTTGATGATATTTTGGTACATTTAGCACGTTTAATCAAGAAATAAACGTATTAACTGCAGTAGTTTCGAAGGTCATAAGCTTTTTTTCCATTTTCGTTTAACATAAAACTCAAAAATGTTTCCTAGCCACAACATGACCTATTCGCTGTGCATGCTTACAATTCGCTGATGTTTTACAACTGATCATGTACCATTCAAGAAGAAATTGTCTTTTCCATTAGTTCAAATTGTTTTTGCTGTCCTGAACATAAGACACGGTGGCACTGAGGAAAACCTAGTATTATCTCCTCTTGTTTATTGTTGATTATTTCATATGAATATCGTCTCTAGGCGAAAAAATGAACTATTTTTTGCATTTCGATCGGTCCTAGGTTTCTTACTTTTTCCAAATTTCTACTCTGTTCACCATTATGTATAATACTCAATCCATACGTTTATCCAGACATGCTAAACTTCTACTCGATGTTCCAAGCGACACTATCCAAGATTCTATAGTGCTGAAATTGTATAATAATTTATTTTGGAAACCCTTTGAAAATTAATGAAATGATAGCTTTAATGTACAACCCAATTTTCTTTCTTGTAAACCGAACCTAAGATTGTCCGTCATTCACATATCAAAAAATGGTATATGTCCATTATTTTCTTCTTTGAATATGCACTAGATTGCTTCATGAACCCCGTTTGTAGGGTGCGACATCGTATTCGATTGTCGAACATGAAAGTAGGGCTTACGTAGCGTACGTATGCATAGGCCTGAGTGTTCGTCTTTAATCATGTCGTCTCCACTTGGTATATATATATATATATATATATATATATATATATATATATATATATATATATATATACATATATATATATATATATATATATATATATATATATATATATGTTCGCTAAGACAATTCTTAAAGAATTATTTATACTAATTGAGTCAATTTGTTTGCAAACAATCTTTAAGTATTTAGTGTGTGTTGGAAATACACAGGTAAAGGAATTTATTTGTGTCTACATACTCAATATTTGATTATAAAATTTGTTTTTTAAATATGCAAGAATAATATGAACCGTGTTAATTAATATCATTGTAGTTAACATGAGATTTATATCAATAATGCACAAACCTACATTATTTATTGCGAACTGACCCATCAATACTCGACTGAGGAACTCCTACTATTCCTACTTTAAAAATTAGGTTATATCTATCATTTTCTTTTTCTAAGATGAGCTGGATTGCTTCATTCACCTCGTTTATGGGGTGTAGCAGCGCATTCGTATGTTGGTCCTTTCAACGAACACAATTGTAGGATCAACGTATCGTGTGTGTATATATTGGCCTGAGTGTTTATGAGTTTTCATTATGTCGTCTTCTGTTTTTGTATCAGTATATGTTTAGTTAGACCAATCAAAGTGAACTGCTCATGCTTATGCAGCCAAATTATTTGTGGAACACTTTGAATTATTCCGTGTATGCTGGAAATGCATAGGTAAAGAAATTTATTTGTGTATCCAAGTTCCATATTTTATTCTGTCAATGACTTTGGTTGATATTTAATAGTAAAAATAATAATAGTAATAATCTATAATTATAAATAAAATTATAATTATAATTATAATTATAATTATAATAATAAAAATAATAATAATAATAATAATACTACTACTACTAATAATAATAATAATAATAATAATAATAATAATAATAATAATAATAATAATAATAATAATAATATTAATAATAATAATAATAATAATAATAATAAATATAGTAATAATAATAATACGAACCGTTTCATTTAATTTAATAATAGTTAACATGAATTGTACATTTACAGAGAGAATTTCTTCTCCTTAAATTTTGCTCTAAGATTTTGTCGACAAATTGGATGATACATTTGATTATGTCCACCGTGATTTCATCCATTATTAGTCGTATAACCTTGCTTAACAATCTTTAACATATTCTCTAGTAGACCATGGGTTTTTCCCAGGAGCACATTTTTGTTCACACTCACTATATATACTTTATTTTATTAGTAGAAGAATACAGATTTAATAACAAAGTTTATGTATATTGGGGATAGTTATTTAGAGAATAAATAAATAAATATTACAACCATTCCTTTATATACGTGCTATGTTTTCAATGCTTTGAGTCGATGACAACCGTTCTGATTAATCTAACCTTAATTGCGCGGGTGGTGGTAACAGTATATTAAATCAAGTTTACAAGCTTCAAATTAATATCAATACCATTCTAATTAACTTGTCAAACAAAAGAGCAAAACTACTGTCAGGCTCATGCACTGACAGGGGCTCGAGCTTCCAATAAAATCAACGGAGTACAAAAGAATACTGACTAGCGGGGATCAAACCGCAATCTATAAATATGCTAGGCAAAATTAGATATGCGTCAATTACCCTTGAAAATCTCGCGTAAATGTACTAGACTGGAAATGTCGGCGGCAAACTTTCTATGCTGTCATGAACGTTATCTTTCTGCAGCTTACGCTATACGATTTGAGTAACACACTCAAACAATAGTTGATTGTGTGGATGGTGATAACATTTCTTTAAATCAATTTTGCGAGCCTGAAATAAATACCAATCACAGTGTATTTAACCAATCGTACAACATAGTGAGACTTCAGCCAGTCACACGCACTTACGGGTTTCGAGCTTCAAAGATAATCATCAGAGTGCGACAGAAAACTGCCTAGCAAGGATAAATCCGCAATGCATATATTTGAAAAGAAAACTTAGATAAGCGTCTCTCATCGCTTGTAGTCTCGCATATACAGTACTTGACGAAACATTTCGGCTACAAAATTTTTATGCAGTCAGGACCATGAAATTTCTGCAAATTTTTTCCACAAACATAAATTATAATATTAATCAATCATTGATTGTGCCGGAAGTGATAACAAGTATTTAAATCAAGTTCGTATGCTTAAAATAAGCACTAATCCCAATGTATTTAAGAGGTTGAGTGACATAGAAAAGCTATCGTCAGTCCCACGTACTAAAGGGTTTTGAGCTTCCAAGGTAATCATTAGTGTACGACCGAATACTGAATAGCAATAATCAAACTGCACTGCATATCTGAAGAATAAAGAAGTAGACATGTGGCTCTCACCCCTTGCAGTCTCGCATATTTGACTGGAAACATTGGTTGCAAAATTTCTTAGCAGTCGCGAATATTAACTTTCTGCAGCTCTTGCCACATTTATATAAGATATAAAATTATACAATCATTGCATATGCGTGTGATGATAAAAATTTTAAGATAAAGTTTTCGAGTTTGTAATAAATACCAAACCTATCGTTTCGAGCTTCGAGTCAAATTCAATTTAAGCAAGACTTCTAGAGAGTTGAACCGTATGTCTAATTTTACTTTTCATGTAGAATGCATTGCGATTTGATACATACTTGGTATTTTGCTGTCGTTTTCTGATGACTGATTATCTGCAATTAGATTGGTCAAAACGCAGATCAGGTAATTAGATTGGTGTTCGTTTCATGTTCGCAAACTTGATTTTAAGAACCGGTCTGATTTTCAGTTTTACTCTTAATTACGGGTTGTTTTGAGAGTGTTTACTGGTATGTGCCTGTTTGTATGTATGTTTGTGTAAAACTTTCATTCTTATTGTGCTACGCATTGATATTTTAGATATGATTATTCTCGCATTAATGGACTGCTTAGACCAGATATTCACTTTGGTCGCTATTTTGAGTAAGAATGTTTATTTCTTTATATTACATTTTTCACCGCGTCGTTCTTGAAATTTTTATTGCCGTCTTGTCAGGATGTGCAAATTTCAATATTGATCGCTTATCTTGTTGTGCAATTTCTGCCACTGTTAGGCATGACAGAGATGCCGTTTACGCAGCTGTATTTTCTTCAGCGTGTTGCCAAAACGATCGAATGATTATTGAGACAGATCTAATGGTTGTCCAGGCATGCCTAAACCCTGGTAATTTTTTGTTGGTCTTGGTGATTCCCAAGCATTCGAGTAAAATATCACGTTGGTCGAAATTTTTCGGTATTTAACCTGGGTGCTCTTTGTTTTATGTAAATGTTCCTTATACGAATAACAATTTTACAGACCTTGCTTTATGTAAAAATGTGAAATTTACTGGGTGATCCGTTTCGAATTTAATGCGAGAAATAGGTGATTTTCCCGAAAGTGCAAAGGCAGTTTCAATTAATTTCTGTATTATGTGTAGTTGAATTCAGTTTTTCAATTTAATTTCCGTACGTCCAATATATTTGCTACCGCACATTAAAATTTGTGGATTATAAAGCGTGTGGATAGAATAAGCATAGTTATGTATATTCGTATATATATATATATATATATATATATATATATATATATATATATATATATAAGCAAGACAAATTTGTAAATAATAAAAAGGTGAAGAAAGGCAAATTGACATGATTTTAATTGTATATTTTGGTATTATGAAATAAAAATTGAATAGGATAATAAATAAATTCGGCCAATTCCAACAGTTTTGTTTCGTCGGTATTTGACAGAAATGCAGCGGCCGGACATCAAACAAGTGTGCTTCCGCCTCAAGGCCGTGCAGGTCTTCCACTATGCCATCCAAATTGCCCACTGCTTGCAATTTCGGCGTATTTTTTGTTTACAAATGTGGCATTTCGCTACTTCATTTAAAGTAATTTGGCAACGCTTTTGACCGATTATTATCAGAGTGTCATTGTTTTTGTTAAATAATAGCAGATTGCGGACGGATTTTTAGATTTGTTTGTCTAAATTGATGTCAAATGGGATCCACCTGAAAGAAAATCATACCAAATAGCGTTAGTTGTTATGTAACTATAAAAGTCATGCTGTGTCCAGATCGGGCATCGTAGAGATTAAATTGCAAGACTCTGAAGCGAGTACTCCTTGGTTTCAAATTCGGCCGCAATAATTCTGGCAACTAGACGATGAATTTACATTAAATGCAAAAGCAGTTCACTTGATGCAATATTTAATTTATACCGGCGGCATATATACAATACAAATACTCCCATTCTACATAACATTATTATCATTTCCATTCGGTATTGTTTCTCTTCTATAACAACAGATAAAAGGTAATTAATTGGAACCAGTAGGTTAAAGCAATATATATATATATATATATATATATATATATATATATATATATATATATATATATATATACATACATATATATCATCAGTTTAAATTAAATTTTGCATCAAGTATCGAAAGCAATGCATCCAATAAACCAGTTTCATCCATATTGTGGATTCTCCAATTGCTGTCCATAGTCAGTTGTGTTCGGGATTCGTGCCGGGACACATTGACTTTTGAGACAGGAACTCTAACTATTACGTCAGCAATGCCAAATAATACACATACTTTCAAGTCATAAACTAACTTATGTTTCTGGTTAGCCTTCCATTCACTATAACATATTTGGAAACAATTATATTCTGCATTTTCAACTAGCCAACAAGCGGAAATTATTATACATCAGACACCATGCAACCTGGGGAAGTTTTATTGATTTTTCAGTTTAAAGACAGGATTTTGGTTACAAATGTAGTCACTTAAAAATAAATTTGCACGATAGCACAGGTTTCGTCATTTTAGCCTAAAATGCAAGTATACTTGAAAAAAAAGAACTGTAAGTCAGCCTGAGTTAGTGCAAACGCAGATCAGTTATTTTTTATTAATCCAGTTTCGCAATTTTTACGTTCATTAAAGCAAAATTTCACATGTAACACAAAGAAATAATCAATGACTGCGTGGGTGGTGCTACAAATTATTTGAATCAAGTTTGCAAGCTTAAAGTAAACACCAATCCCATTTTATTTAACCAGTCGCGAACAACATGAAATAACCACCGCCATTCGCATACACTGTCGTGTTTCTGGTCTTATTCTGATGATGATCATGGAAGCTCGAAACGCGTCAGTGCGTGCCACTGGCAATAATTTTGTTATATTTTTTGACGACTGGTTAAATACAATGAGATTGGTATTTACTTGCAAAATTGATTTAAAGGATTTGACATGAAATTCTAATTAAAACGCTGTCAAATTGTAAAATAAATACAAGCAAGTAAGAAAACAACTCATGAAGCAAGTATCGAATATTTCATTTTTAAAATTCTGTTTAATTCGTGGTTTTATTCCTAAATATTTTCGTTTTAAATGATATTTTACGTTTAATGCGTATTGTCTGCCTCTTAAACATGACCTTTGTGTAAATATTATGAAGACTTTGGTTCGTGATTTAGATAATCGTAAGATGATACTTGTTAAGGAGAAAACCAAAAATTTGTTTCGATATTATTTTCACTTTTGCATGCATATGATTTCAACGTATAGAGCAATCTAGTGATAAAGCGCGTAATAGAGAAATTCAAAATTTCAAGATTAGACATAACAGAAAATTATTTACTGAAGTAACAGGTATTCATAAATAGCTGTAATTCTCAAATTTGTTGAACTATAATATCCATCCTGTTGGTACGATGTACACACTCGGCAACCATAGTGTTAATACCATGTACATTTTTGATACTTTAATATTGGTATCGGGTAAAGGCACAATAGCCTAATGTTAATATCCTTTACAGAATCGGTATATATAATAAATAGAGTGAGCTAGCGTTCAAGTCGCATTGTCGAAGACTTTCTATGCTGTTAGCTTTACTACTGCAGGTTTACACATTCGTATAGGAGATTGTACCGTCCTATTTTCACACTTTTCTCACCCAAATATATAGTTGGTAAAGGATGTAATATCGGCTCCTAGTGATGAGTTGCCAGTACAAACGTAACGAATGTGCACGAGATTTTACTTTCTGTTCATGTTGTCATTGGTTTATCCTTCTGGTTATAATTGAACTTATTTGTTACGAGGTCCGCAACAACTAATATATAATTGATATATATTAGCTCTAAGCCACGAACAGTACATAACGGTTAACCGGCAGATTTGGGATAATGAATCTATCAACACTAAATCTTAAGAGAATTCAAGTCGAACTACTTAAACGTGGTTTAAACATTGTCATCCCTACTGGAAGATCAGTTAGAAAGGAGGTAATTATAGAGGCTGTCAAAACGGCACAATTACTTTCAGGTATGGTTAAGGTGAATCTGAAATAGATGTTGCCTCAATGGTTTTAACACACCAATATTATAAACTTAAGCTAAGCTATGAGACGCAACGTCTCAGAAATCAGTTAATATCGAATAATGTTATATTTCTAAAGAGGATTAAGGTGGAGCTACATTTCTGATGATTTAATCCGATTACAATAATAAAATGTTAGAACAGTTATGTAATGCGGAAGTATACTCTAAAATAACAATAGACCCAGCAGATAGTTAACTAGGACAAGTAAAATTATTAATCAATAATATGATTGATTTTGATCATACAGAGATACAGTAGCGCCCAGAGTGTATGGTTTGGTTAACGTGCATAAGCCTAGCAATACATTAAAAATTATTGCCAACGTCCAATGCTCTAAAATATATAAAATTTCTAAGTTTCTGTGTAATAGAATAAGAAAATATTCCTATTTCTTAGACCATACATTGCTGAATATCGTATCAGTTGGTTGAAATTGCTGAAAAATGTGTATTAGATGAAGGTGATAGATTAGTGAGCTTAGATGAAGTATCTATGTACAAAAATATACTGGTGCCCGAAGCTCTGAATTTTTTGGCATTTCCTAGCTTATCACCCCTTAATATTATAAAGATGTAAAATTAAAAATCAACACATCAAGGAGATGATGTATGTACATATGTCCTCTACTTAATTTAAATTTAGGAAACAATTTTATGAACAAATTCGAGGTATTCCAATGGGATAATCTTTGTCGGTTCCAGTAGCAAACATCTTTATGCGTTATTTGGAAAAAAATCTTTTGGATAAGACACAATTGAAGCCAAAATTGTACTTACGTTTCTAGGATGACATATTAATGATGTGGAACCCTAGTGATGATGAAATGGTAAATTTCTTAGATTTAACGAATCGACTGAGCAAACTTCAATTTACTCTTGAAAGAGAATCATTAGGTGAATTACCATTTTTGAATGTAAAGTTAATTAGAAATGGTCAGAAATTAGAATGAGATAGTTTTATACGTATACTTACTCGGGGATCCATCTTAATATCAAGTCGAGTTACCCGTATCGTATGAAAATCGGTTTCTTAAAGTCATTACCATTAAGAAGCATTAAATTAATGGACATAAAGTATAGTAAATTGGAATTAGGCAGACTGCGCTTTATATTAACGGTTAATGGGTATCGTATTCATTTACTAGAAGCAACAATTCTGAATATCGTAAGAAAATTTAATCCTAATTTGAGGTACAATAGAGCTGATAAATAGAAGGAAGGTCGTAAGATCATGGTACTAAATGGCTCTAAGCTAAGAAGAAAAGTAAAATCAATAGCTGTAAAGTACAAAATAAAAACTGTTTTAAAATTGTCCTTTACCTTTGGCACTAGACTCCCTAAGCTAAATGAAAATATTGAACCCTTAGAAACATCAGGAGTGTATGAAACACCATGCAATGATTGTAATCTCATGTATGTTGGTGAGACAATACTCCCAATCAAGTTAAGAAGAGGCGAAGATAGAACTTCAATTAAGTATGGACATGTTGCTAAATCTGATCTTGCCCGTCATGTAGTTGAAACCGGACACACTATTAACCGGGATGATTGCAGACGCATAGCGCTATTTAATTTTAACAGGACGACGAGATTGATAAGAGAATATATCGAAATTAAATCTAGAGATGATCTTACGAATGACATAGCAGCTGAAACATAATTAGGTTCAGTTTGCAATACAGAATAAGCCAATGGTAGGAAAGGACGATTTTATGAATCAGAATCTGAATCCAGCTCCAGCGAATGTTTAAAAAATTGGATTAAGATTGGCTCATTAGTGGGCTTATTATATAATCAATGGTTAATCAATTATTGAGAATATTGTCTTCTAAATTTCACCTCTTTAACCGTTCGTTTCATTTTAAAATTCTGAGTGAGTTGAACGCTTATTTAGCGGCTTCTATTTTCTTTCCTTATATTGCTCATTCGTTCTTTAAATAGTTTAAAATAATAAAAAATAATCTTTCCAATTGATCCAAAAATTGCCGACTTCTCCAAAAATAATGTGACACGAGATTTATATGACCTAAGTAGGTATTTGATAATACTTGGGCTGAGAATAAAAAGTAAATAGACGACAGCTCTAAAAATAGATAATAGAATTGAATTTAATTATGTTTATTTTCATGATACTGGGATTAATGATGTTTTTTGAGATCTAACTTCAGCAAGAAATTAAGAATTTGGGCATAACTATTCCATGTACAGCTTCCGCTGAGAGATATATTGAAAGGATAGTTAGCAGTGCTAAGAACAGATGGGCACAAATAAATAGAAGTATCTTATCAAACGAGATAAAATTAAAAATGTCTAAAATTAGGATTAGACTGATACCCGAATATGTTAACGCTACTTGTACTCCATTAGAAAATGGCTTTCAAACAAGATAGAAGCTGTTCAAAGAAAATTTGTGATACAAATTAGCTCTGTATCCTGCACTCTATACGCCAGTAGACTACAATTTGTAAACTATTTTTTCGGCGGATGTGTTATGGCATAAAAGTTTACTATTTGAATCACTGGATTGGTGCCTATATGAATCCAATAACAAAGTTTCATGAAGTTGGAACTAGATCTGGACATCTGGCAATCTCTCTTCCTTTGGTGGGAAATTTACAAAATTTACAATGAATTACCAAAGGGGTTTCGAGAAAGGCCTCCATCTAAGATCTCTTTTAAATTTTTATGTACTGCACGAGAAAAAATCTATAATCCTGCTGATCTCTTTTATTTTTATTATCATATTACTTTCTCATGGTTGAATAAAAGAAAAGGATAATTGTTATCAGCAACATAACATCTTGAGATTTTTATTTCCATGATTTGTATTATTAAAATTGAAATGTTATGCATTATACCATCATGTTAGTCAACACTACATATAATCAATTGCTATTCATTGTTTTTATTTTTGCATAATGTTACACTGGAATTAAACCTTAATTTTTTTCTATTTCGATGATGAATATATCACGATTTATATTATCGATTATTGTACAAATTTGATTAATTAATAAGAACGATTTTTCCTATATCAAATTAATTATATCAAAATTGATATGACGTATGTAGTGATATTACAGCCGAATTTTCCGATGTTGATATATTGTACATTATATCTGGAGACCAAATGCACATATTTATGTGATGTGATATCTTTTTTTTTATATTTTACATTTTCAAATATAATTTTCTATTTGATGGAACATTTGTGGTTTGAATCCACATAAAGTTATTCTATTCCAAAAAAATCCCTAAATATGAGCGAGTCTAAAATTAAAATAAATGTGTATAGATTTGTCTCGAACTATGTTAATACACCTGAATAAATGTAGTCTTGTGATTAGTGAACTGAAGACGAAAACAAATGGAATTCAGCCTATGTTAGTCAAAACACAGATCAGATAATTGTTTACTGAGTGTTTTTTCTGTTTTTTACGATGCTGGAAATGAAGCAACGAAGTGTAAATCAATAGACAGCAATATTGTGTAGACCCAATTTTCAGTGGTTAGAACAAACAGTGATGCAAAACGTTGATGTTCGTGACTACATAAGAATTGTGCAGCTGACATTTCCAGTCAAGTACAATGTATGCGAGACTACTAGATGTGAGAGCCGCATATCTAAATTTCCTTTCCATATATATGCATTGCAGTTTGACACTCACTTGTCAGTTCGCCGTCGTACTCTGATGCTGAACATGGAAGGTCGAAATGTGTCAGTACGCGTGACTAACGGTAGTTTTGCCATGTTGTTCGACGGCTGGTTAAATACAGTGGGATTGGTGTTTGTTTAGAACTCGGAAACTTGATTTAAAGGACTTAGATAATCTCAGAAAATTTCTATAACATAATCTGTGTAAGTCCGCCGATAGAGATTGCAAAATTCTCTGGTATTATTAGTTATTTTTATGTTAATTGTCTGTACGTTTTTATCAGCTGACACTTTGTATTCTTTCAGATAATTGTGACCGGTGAAGGCTTGTAGATTTGTTGCCGAACCACTAGCTGCAAAAAATGTCGCATTATTTTTCATTTTCTTCGGAGACAAATTCCTGTGTGGTTGATGATGATATTGCTGATAATGATGTCCTTGTAGGTCTTGGTCCTGATTTTATTTTTGATCCGGATGAACTTTGTGATGGTTCGTCCATTATCGCCACCATTTTATTTCTGTTAATCTTGGTTCGGTTCAATTGGATATCGCTTGGGTGCAACTTCTGTGCGCGGAGAACTGGCTCTTGCTCTTAAGTAGCAAGTGCCTTATACATTGTCATAAATCTTTTTGACTTTACCTTTTAAAGGACGCAAAATTATTTTGATCTGCTTTAAATTCTGTGCTGATAATTATCTGTTATAGCTGACTTCGCTGCTAGTACTAGACCTTCGTTTATGAGCATCTGACGCAAGTGTGTATTGGTGCATCTCATCAGCTGTTTTTTGTTCTATATATGCAAATACAGTTACGTTCAAAGTTGTAGACGTTTAGCAATTCGCATGATGACGGAAACTGCTCTTTAACGTCTACTCTTATGACGTACCGTGCATCAAAAATGATATTTAGACTTATATAGGGAAAATTAGCTTGTTTCCTCGATTTAATCGTCTTCCGATGATTGTTGCCTTAAATTCCCCTTGATATTAAAAATTGAGGTACACCTTTCTGTTCTCATTGTCTTCTGTTCGATATGTTTTCGGTGTATTTTAACATTAACAGACCGCTACGCGTGTCATTTCTCCTGTATTACTTCTCTTATTTTGGGAAACTCTTCCTCGATTTTACGACCAGAATAAATCCTCCTGACACTTTTGCCTAGATTGTTCACCATGTTTCGCTTTTATGACTAAGGTAAAAAAATTTGAAAATTAATATGTTGACTCGTGTATGCTGATTTATTAATTAAAGCTCGAGAAATTCGTTCGTCGTTTTCTCGATTTAATTGTATGTACAGAAAAGGCAATGTGTTTTTCGACTCTTTCCTATTGAGAACTTTATGTTGTCCAAGACTTTATTTGTCCAAAACTTTTTCCAAATGAATTTTGTTTGGCGGGAATAGGAGCAAGTCATCTTCATACCCTCTGCATGTAGAATTATTGCCCTTCAAAGTAAGACTGCGTTTTATATACATATGAGCAATAGGTCTTTAAAGTCCTCTTTGTTAAAAGCAATGTTGGCACACTATTTTCTCATCAACTCGCACGCGATTAATGCAGTTTCTTCTAAAGATACGTTAGTGCAGAGTGACTTTACATCAGGGCATGCCAATTTTATGTCCTCAACGTGCTTATCTTTAAATTGTTCTGCCAAATAGAAAGAGATATTAACGTTTTATATTATTAAATGAACATTGTTCGCTCGGGCGGTGATAAAAATTAATTAAATCCAGGTTACGGTCTTGATATTAACACCAGTTCCATTATATACATACACTCATCAGTATAAATTAAGTATAATGTAGAAAAGCCAATTAATCTGGTAGACCTCCCACACGATCAATGTTCGTTTGATTATATAAATGTTCAATTCAATACCACTTCCCCAGGTAGTGTGGTGTCTGTTAAAATATGATTGTGTGTGGTAATTTGGAACTTCAGGTCTAAAGGGCTGCCCTATAGGCTTCGCCTAAATGAAAGGCTAACCAAGAAACTTTAGTTAGTATATAAATGAAAGTTGTGTGAAACGTGCTGCAAAACAGCTCAGTGGTTAGAGCACCAGATTCCGAAGCAGACGTGCCCAGGTTCGAGCCCTGTCCGCGGCAAATTCTGGCCAGTACGTGATGAGTTCCCAATAAGGACGAAACCGGTCTACTAGATTAGTTTATATTGACAAATGGAAATGAGACAAGTGTATTCATCAAAACTGCAAAATTTATTTGATTAATTTTTGTGTTCGTTTATTATGCTTCCTAAGGGAAATAGGATAATGCTTAGCAATTTTGTTGTCTTATACTACATTGTGTTAATCATTAACATAATTGGCCGCATTGACGTTATTCCACAATTAGTTAAATGTTTAGTCAATTTTTGTTTACATAACAATCTGGTTGGAGCCAATTCAACTGGTTTGGCCATTCAAAGTGCGAAGAACTGCTGCGCTCGGCAAGCGTTGTTAAAAATTGTCTCTCTGGTGTGACTCCCCCATGTGTAAGGTGCTTATAGAGTTTTGGTCTAACTTATGGCCTGGTTGGAGTCATTCCAACTGGTTTGGCCAATCAAAGTTCATGGAAGGGCTGTGCTCGGGAGTTTGTAGTAAAAATTGTCTCCATGATCTGCTTCGTCATGCTTACAATCATCGCGTGTATACTTCGTTTTACAGTGGCATTTGCTCTTGGAGCACACTTCTATGTCATTAAAAATAAACGAGATACTACTTCATATTCGGACCTATATCGATAATTTTTATCATCTGTTAATTAAATGAATTGCTCGATACGTAGTTCAACGAACAAGGAATAAATACAGAGATTATACTTTCCGTTGATGCTGTCTTTGGTTTATCCTTATAGTCAAAAATGAACTAATTTGTTACTAGGTTCGCAACACCTAATACATACTTAAAAAACAGAGATAGTCAGTGCCATGTAACAATACAGACTGAATTTTAATGGAAATCAGCTGCTAACAGAAAATCACAAAGAAGGGCTTAAACAATTCTTTAAAGAACAATGTTGAAACTATTGCCGGCAATGAGTATCGAGCTCAGCTGCTCCTTGCAATTCCAAGTGCCAAGTCAGTTCGTATGGCTCCAGTCAGGTCGTTGAGAAAACCGAAGATCCACAAATTTTTAGAACAGCCTAGAGCACCATTGTACTCTCCGCAGGTCAGTGAGGAGTTAAGTATTCTATCGTTCGTCTATTTAATTTCCTCATCAACTGGGCGACTCTTAGACGAGCGAAGTGTTGCTACCTTCCCTTTTAATGATACAAGTTGATGGCGGAGTTCAACTGCCAATTACCTCACCAACAAATCAGAAGAAATGACGAAACATTATATGATTCTTTATTTCCGGAGCTAAGACTGCCAACCTCACAAGGACGTCTGTTTATATATCTTTTGTGTGTCAATCTTGTTCTCTATAGTTTCAAATAACGGCATAATTACTAGAAAGCTCTGCCTGTGACTAGCGCCCAAATTCAATACTTAAATGGTAAATCGAAGGATGACTTTGTCTAAAACAGATGAAATATATTTTGGAATTAGTGCTAAAAGTTCATATATGAAAATCCAACCGAATTATCTCTAAGTAACTCTCTCTCTCACTTTCTCGTTCCTTCTTTATCTCTCTCAATAAATATAGCCACATGCAAGATCGAAATGGTCAGAATTAATTCAATAAAAAATACAAAAATATATAAATTAACGACAAAGTCCATATAGGAAAGCCTTATTACGCAGTGTATAACACTTATAGTATATGTCAAAAGAAGAATATACAAGCTTGTTTCATGGAGATATAACCAACAAGCAACCAAATTATCCCCGTACAATCGAAAGCCAAAAAAAAACAAATTAATTAAAGTAATAACGCAATTTCCATCTCCCAATTTGCTTGTAGCAGCTTGGCACATGGAAATTAATTTTAAGCTGAAAAACCATACAAAATTTATCTCAAAGATCAAAGAGAAAAACATATTATAAATATATATATATATATATATATATATATATATATATATATATATATATATATGTATATATATATATATATACGTCCTATTATCCCACATTCTGCACCCAAATATATAGTGGTTAAAGGGCGTAATACCGGCTCCTACTGATGAGTCGCCAGTAAGCACGAAACGAATGTGCATGAGATTATACTTTCCGTTCATGCTGCCTTTGGTTTATCCTTCTGGTCACAACTGAACTAATTTGTTACTAGGTTCGCAACACCTAATACATACTTGCATATATATTAGTTCTTCGCAACAAACAGTATTTAACTGTAATATATTGAATTGAATGATGTCATGCTTACCGCGAAATGTGATAACTGATATCGATCAAGGCCAGAGTGTATGGATTTACTGGAGTAACAGGTGTTGAGAAATAGTTGTAATTCTCAATTTCGGTGAACTATAGTATACATTGATATCATCATGTTGGTACCAAGTACTTTTCGGTACTATAATGTTGGTATCGATACCTTACAATAGCCATAGTGTTAGTATCCTTACAGACTCGGTATATATATTATATAGTGTGAGTTAGCGTTGAAGTCGCATTGTCGTTGACTTTAGATGATGTTAGCTTCACTATTACAGGTTTACACATTCGTCTAGGAGATTGTACCGTCCTATTATTCCACATTCTTCTACCAAATATATAGTGGTTAAAGGGCGTAATACCGGCTCCTACTGATGAGTCGCCAGTAAGCACGAAACGAATGTGCATGAGATTATACTTTCCGTTCATCGCTGTCTTTGGTTTATCCTTCTGGTCACAACTAAACTAATTTGTTACAAGGATCGCTACACCCAATAAATACTTGCATATAAAACAGTTACCTACTCTATAATAGCCTAGCTTGATCTACTAACTCATGCATTATTTTAGGTTAAGAATCGAAATATTTACAACTGATATGATGATTTAATGATTAATAAAGTGTCACACATCACTCAAAAATCAATTCCAATAAATACGCTTTAACTTTAAAAACATTCTTATTTCGAATAATTATTGTTTCTTCAGTCTCTATGTTAACATATCTTCATTTCTTTATCTATTTGTCAATCTTTCATTCTTCGGTTGTTTCAATTTTATCGCCTCTCGTGTTAGAGTTAAAAATAAATATACCTGAACAACACCCAGTCATGCAAACCATCAAACAGGTTACGCAGTTTACTTCAGCTTTTAAGGAGCATAATAAACGAACGAACAAGCGAAGATTCTTTGGAGTTAAGGAACAATTGAGAGATGAAAAAATTGCGGGCATGGAAATGACATCCCTGAACGTGACGTTACTCTTAGCTAATTTACAATCCTACGAGGAAGACCAAATTGAGTAACACAGGTCATTTCCCGAAAATTTAAATTTAAATATGGTTTTTGATGCACAGCAAGTCTTAAGAATAGATGCTAAATACCAGCTTCCTCTATCATATCAGATGCTAATCGTCTAAAGGTAGCTTTAATATCAATTATATAAACACAAACCAGTTGATACGCCACATCAATCCACATTTGCGTCAGAATAAAAAAGGCGAAGGTCTAGTTTCAGCAGGGTAGTCAGTTATACCAGAACGCATTATCGGCATAGGCCTTAAAGCAGATCAAACCTATTTTGCAGTAGCACTCGTAGGTCGGTAAAGTCTTTTCCTGGTGCACCGATTTTTGACCTTGTTTGATTCGTTTTTAATTGTCCCTACCTTTTGAAGCCGTCCATTAGCTGCTTGTCTGAAAATGACTTTGGAGCCAGATTTTTTGAATTTTTTTCGAATATTCGGGACTTTATTTCCAGTCCCCACTTCAGGTTTGACACCATACTCATAGAAAAATTTTTTTTTGTAAATTTGGTATCCTCATTCAAGACAGATCTATTTATATTTATTTTAATTCCTAGAATGTTTTGTATTGTCTGGCATAATATCCGGTCTTCATACCTATTCTTTCATACTCAAATGTTTACACAAACTTATCCACGTCACCTACCCTCCAACAAAAAACCTATATACACCTATGTGTACTATAATCTAGAGTGACATTTATAGAATAATTATAAGCAACCCCTATGAATTGTCATACACGCCGATCCATGATTCCTCGATTTTTTAAATTATTTTACCGGACTCGTAGAAGGATCAACAAAAATTTTGATTTTAATCATATTACAATAATCCTCAAATTCCTGGTTTACCTAATGTCATCCTGTGTGCAATAGGTTATATAACGAGAGAGAGAGAGAGAGAAGTTAGCAAAACTGTTGGAAGAATATAGTATTATACTAGCGTTTGGATAGGACTGAATATGGAGCCTATCTTAACGAATGGTATCTCAACCAAATACACATTTATACTCATATCCTATATAAATTACTTTTTCATTTAAATATCGGTGTCCAAATCACACACACACACACACACATATATATATATATATATATATATATATATATATATATATATATATATAAACAAGAAACAACAGTAATAACGAGTCAGATTTGTTACCAATGGCCTAATCAATTGAAAAGCAAAATATATATATATATATATATATATATCTGTGCATATAAAATTACATGTAAGCAAAAAGGTGGATTTCTACGAAACACCTTGGGTATTTATTATACTAGTAATACTTTTATTTAAATTTTTTTATTATTTACATATTTATATTAATTTATACCCACATCTTATAAATAAATTTCAATTTACTTATATATCAACACACTATACCTCATGTATTTATTGATAATATTATAAGCAACCATGTGGGCTCTTCTCCCATCTTTTTTAATTATTTATTTATCCATCATATATATATATATATATATATATATATAATGTCCATGCCTTTTAATATTACATAGTATATTTGTAATTAGGAAGAAAGAACACATTAATAACAAAGTGGATAAAGGCCATTTATTTCGTGAATACTAATCATCGCTCTACAATCATTCATTTATATACATTCTGGGTTTTCAATTGATTATGCTAGTGGTAACAAATCTGACTTGCTTTTAGATCTATTTCTTGTATTGGCTGGTTGGTAAATGTATATGCGTTCGTGATTGTGTGTGTGCTTGTTTTCATGTAAAGGTCATTCTCGCAGTATTGCAAAGTGATGTCTGAGATCTGGTCATTATTGTTTTGATGGCTTGGGAATTAACCATTTGTGCGCATTGTTCGCTCATATATGTGCGAGTGCCATTTCTTCCAGTGTATTTTATCGTTTAACTTTGTTGCGCAAATTTGTATTTTGCACATGGTAAAAGCGCCAGTGTGGATTGCAGTGTTGAACGCTCATATTGTTTGGAAACTTCTGTTACCGTTTTCGCCTCTGTTATTTCCACTTCAGTTTGTTGCCAATCCGATTGTATGTTTGTTGATTCTAATCGAGGGCCTGTTTGGTCTGAACTGGATACTTGTAGACTGTTGTTGAATTTTTTTATTCTTGGCCAGTCGATTAGAATATCATGTTGATGAAACTTTTGAATATTAAGATCAGGTTCTTGTTGTTTTATATAAAGGGCTTCATAAATAACTAATGATTTTTCTTCCTTGTGTAACCTTACCAAAAATGAGTTTTTTGATTTTCCTATAGACACCAATGACATCAAGGACCTCATATTAGCATGTACAAAAAACGTGCAAATTACATTTGAAGGGATATACTAACGTCAGATCAACGGTGTATCTATGGGAAGTTGCATTGCACCCCTCCTGGCAGATGTATACATGTATCTTCTTGATAAAACGAGCCTAAAATGTATAATTGACCAGTGCGCACTCTATAAAAGGTAAGTAGATGATATCTTGTTGTTCATCTCAGAAGCAGCAGACCCTTCCGAAATCCTCAAACAATCAAATGCAGCCGATCCAGACATCAAATTCACTCTCGAGGTAGAGAAAGACGACAGTTTTCCCTTCCATGACATCAAACACACTCGAGACGAAAACGGGGATTTGACACTGGTCATATATAGAAAATCCACTTTCACCGGGAAATACTTCCACTACGACAGCAGTGTGCCAAAATCCCACAATAGAAACTTAGTAAACAACCTAGAAAACAGAAACAGGAAGATCTGCTTTGAACACAAGATTGAGGAAGAACTGGGCTACCTCAGAAAAATTTTGCTAATGAACAACTACCCAGAGCGTTTCATTGATGTCAACATCAGACCACTGCAGATTCGTACTAGAGAGGATACCGTCAAGCAGGTTTTCCTAAACTTACCATTTAGAGGCGACGTACCAGCCTCAATAAATGCATGGCTGCTGAATAGAATAACTAAGGACAACTTTCCCAGTGTTAAAGTTAATATGACATTTAGTACACAGAGAATCATGAGGTTGGATGCCAAAGATCAATTGCCAATTCTATCCAAATCATTAATAGTCTACAAATTCTCATGTATGTGCGGTAGCACATGTATCGGATGTACGAAGAACCAATTGATAAACAGGATCCAGCAACATTTGCCACAGAAATTGATTAACAAAGGCTTGGCACCGTCAGGAAAATCAGCTATTTCTGATCATATATTGGCAACGGGGCACCCTGTCAATTCGACCAATTTCACAATTCTACATAAAACAAAATCAGAAAAATTATTATTTATCTATGAAGCCCTTTACATAAAACAACAAGCACCTGACCTTAATATTCAAAAGTTTCATCAACATGATATTCTAATTGATTCAACAACAATCTACAAGTATCCAGTCAAGAACAAACAGGCCCTCGACTAGAATCAACAAACATACAATCGGATTGGCAACAAACTGAAGTGGAAATAACAGAGGCGCATACGGTGACAGAAGTTTCCAAACAATATGAGCGTTCAACACTGCAATCCACACTGGCGCTGTTACCATGTGCAAAATACAAATTTGCGCAACAAGGTGAAACGATCAACTACACTGGGAAAAATAGCACACGTACATGTAACAGCGAACAATGCGCACAAATGGTTAATTCTCAAGCCATTAAAACAATAATGACCAGATCTCAGACATCACTTTGCAATACTGCGAGAATGACCTTTACATGCAAACACGTATTCAAACAAACACAAAAGGTATACACACTTACCAACCAGCCAATACAAGAAATAGAAGTAAAAGCAAGTCAGATTTGCTACCACTAGCATGATCAGTTGAAAACCCAGAATGTATGTAAATGAATGATTGTAGAGCGATGATTAGTATTCACGAAATAAATGACCTTTATCCACTTTGTTATTGTGTTTTTTCCAGATAAGACATATACTGTGTAATATTTAAAGGCAATGGACATTATATATAGGAGTATATATATATATGCTATATATATATATATATATATATATATATATATATATATATGCGTACATAAAACGCGTTGTTTCTCGTACAGAAGGCTTTATACAAGGTTTTGATATTTTCCATGTTAAACATAGTTTAATATAGAATAGCTACT
The DNA here is from genome assembly GCA_029291075.1 of Eudiplozoon nipponicum. Classification (NCBI taxonomy): domain Eukaryota; kingdom Metazoa; phylum Platyhelminthes; class Monogenea; order Mazocraeidea; family Diplozoidae; genus Eudiplozoon; species Eudiplozoon nipponicum. The sequence goes on along the minus strand of JAQBSW010001278.1, from coordinate 91,979 downwards.
CTTAGTTCGTTTAATGAAGGATATACAGAAGTGAAGTCTATTAAAAAATAGTATAATTTAAATAATAAACGCGGATGAGCACGTTAATAACAATAAAATTACCGTAAATGTTGATCAACATAAAAAGTAACACTGAGCACATAGTGTCTAGTTAATGATGGTTCTAAAACATGACAGTGAACTCAGATCCGTAATATCATATAAACACAGGTAATATATTCGATGGAATGATGCTTTAATGATGTGCAATGAAAAATGAGTGGGACACACAAACGAACTAATAATATTTCCATTCGAATCAATAATAAACATATAAGATACCTGAAGTATTATAATATTCAATCTCTGTCAGGTATACTTCTAAAAGTGTGTCAAATAATTTTTAATTCTACGACAAGCAATACTAAATTTATCAACGATAATTAATAAATCTACAAAAAATCAACATGCACAATAATAAAACTAGTCACAGCAATGCTACAGTTGCTATAATGTGACTCTAAATTAGCAACGACAATAATGGCTAAAGGACTTGAGGCCAAATATACTTATGCATACATACATACATACATACATACATGTATACATACATACATACATACATACATGCATGCATACATTCATACATAAATACATATATACATACATACATACATACATACATGCATACATGCATGCATACATACATACATACATACATACATGCGTACATACGTACATACATACATAAATACATACATACATGCATACATACATGCATACATACATACATACATACATACATACATACATACATACATGCGTACATACATACATAAATACATACATACATACATAAATATATACATGCATACATACCAACATACATACATACATACATACATACATACATACATGCATACATACATACATACATACATACATGCAAATATACGTACATACATACATACATACATGCATACGTACATACATACATGCATGGACATACATACATAAAAACCTACAAACATGCACACACACATATAGGTACTACAATTTATCAATAATTGATTGCGCGGGTGGTGGTAACGATTCTTTAAATCAAGTTTGCGAGCTGGAAGTAAAAACCGATCCTCATTTTATTTAAACAGTCGTCAAACAACATAAAAAAACTACCGCCAGCAGCAACGCACTTAAACACCGATCCCATTGTGTTTTTTATTAACAGTCTCCACTCCCCACTTCATAACGAACGGGCAACCTAGTAATAGGTAATACAATAAAACTATCATTGATCGCGTGGGTGGTGCTAACAATTCTTTAATGCGGTTTGCTCCTCGCTAGTCAGTTTGCCGTTGGTCTCTGATGATGGTCATGATAGGTCGAAATGCGTCAATGCGTGCAACTGACGGAAGGTTTGCTATGTTGTTCGACGACTGCTTAAGTACAATGGGATTGGTGTTTACTTCAAGCTCACAAACTTGATTTATAGAATTGTTACCACCACCCGCGTAACCAATGTTTGTTTAATTATATAAATGTTCATTTTAATACCACTTCCCCATGTAGTGTGGTTTCTGTTCAGTAATGACAGATTGGGGATGGTTATTTGGAACTTTGGGTCTAAATGGATGCCATATGAGCTCCACCTAAAGGAAAAATTGACTAACCAAGTTACATTAATTAGTATATAACTGAAAATTGTGTGTAGTGTAGTGTGCGGCAGGATAGCTCAGTGGTTAGAGCACCAGATTCCGAAGCAGACGTGCCCAGGTTCGTATCCTGTCCGCGGCAAATTCTGGCCAGTACTTGATGAGTTCCCAATAAGGACGAAACCGGTCTACTGGATGAATTGCCTTTTCTACACTACACAATTCTTAGTTTATACTGATATATGTATGTAATTAATGGGTCAGGTGCTTATATCAAGACTGCAACCTTGATTATAATAATAAATAAAGGTACTATACTATGTGGCGTTGTAGGCTACCGTAGTAACAGCAATTGGACTTTGAAAAGTCGGTTGAGATTCTTGCGCCAAGTTCCTGATCGCTCGAGTTCTAATAATACCCGTAGACGTCAACTAAAGTACAGTCTAAAAGTCGATATTAAATCATTTGCACCAGAAAAGCCGAAGAGATGAGAGAAGCGTTTGTATAAGGTAGCAGTCGATTTTTTCCAAAATATTCGCACAGAGGTCCGACAAAATGAAATAGGTGAAATGAAAATAGGTGAGTTTAACACTTCAAATATCAATTACTTTGGGCACTTGCATCAGTTCTCCAAAAGTAATCCTGAATCAACAGCGTGGAACTTTAATCCCGAACAATCAGTTAGAAAAACGGAATGCAACATTGATTAAATGAAACATGTTACGTGACAGGAAATAGATTAATTACCTGGCCCTTGTTGTATCCAACAAGGTGTTTGCATCCACTGTCTTCAATTTGGAACGCAATATTATCGCTTAAACACCGTAAAGCTGCAGGCTCCGATAATCTGATTCCTACATTATTTAAGGACGGTGGTGATATAGTTACGGGAGCATTGAGTAACCTTTTATGTACTATATAGCATAAGACCGTGCTGCTTGCAAAGAATGAGTCGACCATCATTCATATCTCAAAAAAAGGGAATCGTAATTCGTGCGCTAAATATTGTGATATAAGCATAATCCCAGCTAAAACTAGGCTATTTGCGTTACGCCTTCTAATCGCTTCGCATGAATCACGTACTAGAACAAAGCAAACTGGATACCAGGTCGAGGTTGCAAAAATAAAGCAAGATGATGAACAGAAATATGTATATCTCCATCTAACAACAGTCATTTTTCCAAACCTCAAGGTTGAATTTGACTGAGTTGATCGTAATGTTCTATTTGACTTTCTGCTGAAAAGTGATATGCTAATTAAATTTGAAAAATCATACATGCTCTCGATAGAAATACTTTTGGCCGCGTAAAATTCTACAATGAATTATCACAAGAATGTATTACTAGCAATGGTATCCCTGAATAACATACAAAAAACTATACCCTTCAAACGTCCAGGATGCAATTGTCGAAGTTCCTTCCGAAAGTAGATTAGTTGATCCTAGCTAAGAAGACGATATTGTACTGTTAATCGACAATCGAGATTCTGCTCAAGACACCTTAAATAGATTAGCAGTCGCTTTTCAGTTTTTTGGTATGAAATTCTCGCCTTCGAAATGTAAGATACTTTTACAGAATCATCCACTACTCATTCTTACATACTGTGGCAGCTCCATCAATAACTTAGGCAATATGTCTGACGATGTGACTATAAGAATCGCAAAAGCCAGGGTAGCTTTCTCCAATCATTGCCATTTATGGAGAAACGCGAGTAATTCCCTCTGCTTTAAAGGTCGTATTTACAATGCATCTGTGAGTGCCGTTTTATTATAAGCTAGTGAGTTGATGATTTTAGACGCTTACAGGAATTCGACCATCATTTTTTGAGTAGAATAGCAAATGTAGGTTACCAAGAACATAAACATACTTCTTGCTCGGCCAACAAGTGCTCCTCGATAGAAAAACTAATCAGGCTCCATCAAATGCGTTGACACCTGAACGTTTCGAGTATGACCTCGGTTCAATTGTCCAGTATATCATTGTTCTCTCACCCAGCACCCGATTGGCGTAAAAAAACAAAGATGGTCAGATTTTGACACGAAGGAAACAGTAAAAATCAACTACATCCAAATGGGGTCTTATTGAACCCACTCGTCCGCCAGGATTGGGACGGAAACTGCGATACTGCACCGAGTTGAGCCTGGTGGCGATTTTGTTGCAGATTTATAGTAGAATCATCATCTTAACTTTCTTTTATTAGTTGGGTAAATTTAGCTGCGAGGTTTGGTTGAATTTAAGACTTGATACAAAGATAACCAAAAGGAAGCTGTGTTGCTGATGGTACCTTTCCTGACTTGGCCACAATGACGCTGTATAGATGTTTAGTTTGCCTCACTTCTGTGTGTTATCTAAGCAAATACTCATAGTAACTAAATATCCCCTTCATAAATCACTCTACTTTGATAGTTTGTGTGCCTAAATTATTGATTTTGTTAATATTATCCCTTTTTAAAATTTTCACTGATTTTTCGTTAATTTTCTTATGAAAATGTAAGTATTCAATCGTACTCTCTAGTCCCGCCACAAGTTTTAGCGGCCAAAAAAGTAGCATTTTTTAAACTACTTGTTCACTTAAGATTCTTATAACGCCCTATACCGATATAACATTGCCTTGAAGTTTACCTGGCCCAGAGCATGTATTATACAGAGGCCTAGGTGGTCTCGATTCTGCACAATGTCTTAGTAGGGCCTACCATTTAGGCTAGATCCATATTTTATACACCTTTGCACGGATTTAAAAAAAGCATAGCTTTTATTGTTGTAATAATCATTAATGCACCCTCTATCATAATTAAGCAACAGTGAAACAAAAATTTATTTAATGCTCAGCTATTAACGTTGGTGATGAACAAGAGCAAAACTGAAAAGCCCAAAAATTCTATCCGGGTACCATTCAATGTGCCATACTCGACGCTTCTTGATAAGAAACCCCGAGTACGTTGTCTCAGGAGCTGTCCTAAAAGACCGCTTACGCATCCCATTCGCCAGTTAGCTAACGCAATTTCTATGTGGTTGAAACCAGAGAAGAGGTAGATAAGGTTTTAATGGCCGGACTATTATTATGATAGATATAACTTGCTCACAACACGCTGAGACGTCAATAATCAGGGAACAATAAGGCGGGCAACAACTGTGGCAATATTGTGGAAAACATCCACCAATGGAGAGAACCACACAGCAACCAAGCGTAAAACGCTTTGTATACCGATGCCAAATCAGAGTCTAGTCTGCTGAGCATGACGAAATATATGCAAGCAGATCAGCAATACATATGCACGAAAGAAACAATGCTTCGCTGCTGCATAATCACAAATATGTATAGTCATATGTGGACTGAGAAAGAGCACTAAGTCAACTCTTTCTATCACGCAGTACAAGGAAGCATTAAAAATATCAAAATTTACAAGACAGCGAATTCTATCTGATTTGAATTCGATGCACCATCTATGTCGTATCCATTCTAGGAACGCCGATTCGCTGATTTGGATGTTGCCTAAAATGACTGCTGCAAATGCTTTTACCAGGTTAACGAGGTAGTTTCTGTGGATTGAAGAAACAATAACAGAGATAGAACTACGTCCATGTGGCGATAATTAATTTAAAATATCGAACACTTGAACACACTCCGCTGTATCCTCTAAAGAAGGGATTATATCGGAGGGAGCGAAGTGAAAAATCGTGCGCAGCAGAGAAACATTTTCCTTAGGCAAAGGATGGCCTGGACCCAACGGCGTGAGTTTACGTATGTAGCAACACTCATTTAGCAAATGTTACCGTTAGACGCTTATTACAGAAATAGAATATCATCATCCACATTTAGTTTACTCTTACCCGTGGTTGGCACTGGTTGGAGACGAGCACACTCTCTGTACTAGTCACTGGCCGATAATAGTAAACATCATCGTCATCACTGTCATTTAACTGTTGCCCACATCGACCACCAGAGGCAGCCGCCGCTAATAGGCCGGCCACGCCGCTACCATTTGTCGCAGGCTTGCCAGATGAACAACTCCAACCGGAGCAATCGACTTCTTCAAGAGTACTCAAGAGGCCTATACCGCACACATCCTTTAATAGTTGCCGACCCGTGGCAGCTGCACAGCTAGCCTCTGCAAATGATGAAAATGACGATTGTTGAGACTCTGACAAACGTCTAGAACCGGATGTCACGCTGTCTGCACCAGACGACGCACCAGAGGAACCAAACGCGGAAGCGGAAACAGCAACATTGGAAGCAGTACAGATAGGCACACCAGAGACAGGCTTTGCGCTTGAACATGTCAAGGTGTTACTTAAAAGTGGTGCATTCGTTCGACTGCATCGATCAGTTTTCCAACAGTTGGTGTTAAAGTTAGGCGAATTCGGATCAGACTTTATCATATTTTCAGGACTAATGAATCTGTGGAAATTTGATGACAAGTAAAAATTGAAAGTAGCCTTTAAACGGCAGTATTTTTGCGCAGATGGTGCTAAATATTATTGAAGCAATTTTTATCAATCTCATCATCACCTTCAACATCATCATCATCATTATCATTGTTGTCGCTAACGTCTGCGTTGCCGCAAATCCATCGGTTATTACAATAGACTGACAATCAGGTTGCGCAAGTTACCCTCTTAGACAGTGCCACAGCCTACACAATCAGCATACATTGCCTAGATGTGACGTTGGCGACACATGAACGTATTAAATAAGCAAATTCCTCACCATGTTAATAGGAGCCTTCCAGAAGAGCAAAGATACGTCGGATCTAGACTAGAATGGAGGCCAAACTCAATAACACAAAGGAATGAGGCAACACCTTAGCAGTCATCCAGAATGGTAAAACCATCTGATTACTTACTTTTACTTTACTTTACTGCGGCTGGCTCCTTTTAGAGGATAAGCCGGCTCCATTGATATCCCGGATTAAACCTCTCCATGCCGGGCGGTTGGCAGCCATTTCGGAACATAAAGAGGGCCAATGACGCTCCCAGTGACGCGGACCATAAACATTGCGTAAACCTAGGAGTTCCAGGTCCGATTTGATTGTTGCAAGCCATGTCTTCAGTTGTCCACCTCGGCGGCGGCGCCAGTTTGCACATTGAACCGGGGTCATCACCTGCCGTACCATTTCGTCTTCGGGTTTGCGTAGTACGTGCCCGAACCATTGAAGTCGACGATGTTGGATCCAGACGGATAGTTGCATGATTAGTGGTGAGGGGACACCGAGTGGTGAGGGGACACCACTTGTACGAAATTCCCAAGAAACTCCATGAAAATGTCACAATCTATGAATACCGTTCAAAACCATCTGATTGTTACACAAACAGACGCCTTCGACCCTTCTTGGCCGTTCACTTGGATATACTGGCGGCGCCGCTGCGCTATTAGATGTTCTCCCTGGCCGTGAGCCTCTGGCCCCGAAGAAATCACACAAGTCATACCATGCGAGCTTATTCTGTCCTTAGTTTACGAGCCGAAGTTACCTCGATAGAATTGATCGGCACGTAACTTAAGCTTTAGAAAAATGCTTCCAAACGATCAATAATAGACAATAAAAGTAGGCCAAATCGAGTGTAAACATCAATTTGCAAATCTTTTCACACAGTGACAACTATAGCCAGTTATCTCCCGTGTTTAAGGAGCATAGGATGTCCGATAAAATGCTCCAATTCAATCAATCGAAGCAACTATAAATCCGAATTAAAAGACTGCCGCTTCATTGCCGCACAGAAATAAAATAGTTTTCCCCATATTTATGCTTGTCATAATCATATATACTGACTATGACGGTTACCGAAAAATATGGGCGGTGCCAGACAAATTTGCGTAGCTCACCAAAGGCAGCAGCATCCAGATTAATTTGTCGGGAAATATCCGCATAAACCTACCTATCCAGTCACCAGAAATCAAAAAAAGACAAACGCATTAACGGATAGAAGCCTGGCGCCTCCATGCACAAACTTAGTTCAAGGTAAAAAAAACTTTTAATTAAATAACATTTTTCGAGGTATTTAGCCTTAGATCACGCTAGTGGTACACAATTTGAGCAGAATTGCAGGCTGTTTGGAGAGTCTTGTTTTTTCCATTAATAGTACTTTCGCGCTAACGAATTTGACAACGGTAAACCAGCCCAAACATATATCGCCACCACGAGGAGAGCCACGGAGAACACAACAACAGCGGGTCCTACGAGGTGAAAAATCAACGAAATCTTGTTAAACGCTGATGGAAATCGCAAAAAGTAAAAAATTACTGGAGCTACTGCGGACACAAGCCAATAGTTCAACCTAACAGCCTTTGGGAGCTTAATAACGGACTGGGACGTCAGACGCCATCAGTAAGCATGGCTTAAGTGCCACTGGCCGGAGATATTTATTTATATGCTACAAGTAGACCATTCACACGTATAACAGCACACCAAAGACGTCCAATAAAGCATTTAAAACAATATAAAAACAACAATATATGCCATGATAAACGGAAACTACATGACATAATGAATGAAACACGAAGTTAAGCAAAGTTAATTATGCCTATAAATGAACAACTAAAGTCTGAATTTTTTTATAAAAACACATTCTGCATATCAGCACTTTTTACTAATGATATTGATAGACAAAAATTAATATTCACGGCATAAAAAACTGATAAGCCCACCAAAAGCGAAATAAGCCTACATGTACACAGATACTACTATTAACACCGCTACCTATTACAATAGCTTGAATTTGTCGTTACAGAAATGCCGTTAACAAAATACTTGATATGATGTTAGCTTCACTATTGCAGGTTTACATATTCGTCTAGGAGATTGTACCGTCCATCATCATTATCATCATCATCATCATCATCATCATGATTGTGCCCAGCCATACAGAAGTCAAAAGTTACTAATGTTTCACTGCCATATAACCATAGGTGAAAAAATATATAAATAACAACAGACATAATATTTTAGACAAATTATTAGTAAGATTTGAAAGAGAGAGAAGGAATACCTAGTTACTATGAATAAGCTTATCAGGATAACTCATAGAAATGAGGCAAACTAAACCTCTCCAGAACACAATTATGGCCAAGTAAGCGTTAGCGAAAGGCAACCTCAGCAATGCATCTTCCTTGTGGATTTCCGTGTATTACATAATAAACAAACCAAACCTCGCAGCTAACTTCGCCCTACTACGAAAATAAAGTTACGAAGGTGATTCTACTAGACATCTGCAATAAGATCGCCACTGAGCTCGATTCGTCGCCATATCGCTAATGGCTTCTAACCAACCGCTGATGCGCACGTGGACCCCATCCTCGCAGACGAGTAGGTCCTATACTACCCAATTTGGATGTAAGTGACTTCAACTGCTTTTCCCATGTCAAATTCTGTCCACCTTATTTCTTACGCCAATTTGGTTGGGTATAAGATAGTAGAGCTCTACTGGGCAATCGAATTAAGGGCATACGCAAAACGTGATCGAGCCAACGAAGTTGATGGAGCCTTATTTGTTTTCATAACGAGGAGCACTTATTGTCAGATCCAAAAATACGTCTACGGATGTCAACGTTAGTTATTCGTTGTTGGTAACCAACATGTGCTATACTTCTCAAACAACGATGATCGAATGCCTTTACGCGTCTCAGATCATCAACTCTAAGAGGCCAAATTTCGCTAGCGTATAGTAGAACTGCGCGCACAGATGCATTGTAAACACGACTTTTAAGGCAGAGTGAAATATTCGCGTTTCTTCATAAATGACGAAGGTTCGAGAAAGCTACTCTAACTTTCGCGATTCTTATTCTCATCTCGACGGACCTACTGCCTAAGTTATTGAGAGAGCTCCCAAGATATGTAAATCCGTTAACGATGTCTAGATCTGCAGTCGCAGCGTTTGAGTGAGTGGTGGGTGATCCTGTAAAAGTATCTTACATTTAGAGGGTGCGAATTTCATACTGGGAGACGGAACGTTTGCTAATCTATTGAAGGTGGCCTAAGCAACATCTCGATTGTCGAATAATAGTACGATATCATCTGCATAGTCAAGATCGACTATTTTAACGCCCGGGAGAACTTCAACGCCTGTCTCCTGAATGTGTGAAAGAATGTTGTTCAAAATAATATCGATTACAAAATTAAGCAAAAAAGGGGGACAGTGGACAACCTTGCCGAACACCACTGCTGATTGTAAAGTTATGCGTTAATTCGTTGTAGACCTTAACATGACCAGAAGTATTTGTGTAGAGATCACGTATAACATTGAAAAATTTTGTGGGCACACCACTTTTCGACAAAATATGGAATAAAACATTTCGATTCACCGATACAAATGCATCCTTAAAGTTCAGAAAGACGGCTATTGTGGGACGGTGATACGTCTCTGTTCAAGAACTTGCCTTAAGGTAAAAATATTATCTATACAACCTCGTCCTGAGCGGAATCCGGCCTGTTCTTCTCTAGTGTGATTCACGTGAAGCGCTAAGACGACGTAGGATAATCGAAGCAAATAACCCAGGTACAACTGAAGTCAAGCTTATAACACGATGGTTATCGCACGAATTACGATTGTCTTTTTTGGAGATAGGAATGATGGTCGACTCATTCCAATCAAGTGGTACGGTTTCCTCATTCCATATAGTATGGAAAAGTTTTGTCAACGCTCCAAAAACTATATCGCCATCATCCTTTCACAATCCAGAAGGAAAACCATCCCATACTTATAACTCTGATGGTTCTCCGAGACTTACATTCCACACTGTTGATGCAGGTATGCTTTCGGGAATCGGAACTGACGCGGGTGCTCAAGAAGAGTGATCTTTGAAGTGTTCAGCCCACCTATCAAGATGACTTATTTTATCGAATATTAAATGGTTTTTACTATCATTTATAGATCTACTGACTTTTAATTTTCTCGAACCTGTTGCACAAATAAGTTCGAACAAGCAGCAACTATTACCTGACGCGAACGCTACTTCCATTTCTTCAGCCTTTCCTGTCCAAAAGATTTCGAGATCGACTTTAAGACTGTGCTTAAGTTGGCGTATTATGTTGCGACGAGTATTATTATGAACCGAGCCAGGTGGAATTTGGCACCTCTTTTCGAGTATCTCTATAGATTTTACAGAGAGCCAATGATTATTTCTACGAGAGCCTGCATTGCCACATGCGGTAGTAGCTGCATTGTGCATAGTGGAACTTATCTAGGACCAGAATAAATTCGGATTTTCGCCATCCAGACCAGTAAGCTTTGACTTTAGAATATCTTCATATTTTTGTCGGAAGGACGAGTGTTCGAGTTTGCCTACAGCAATTTGGGGCCTATTCTTATTTATTTTCTCAGCAAATTTTAGTGCAAATCTACAAAAGATAAGTGCATGGACAAATTGAAGAAGGCTGCTGAGAACGGCCGCCGAAATATATTGAATAACCAAAACAACTGGAATTCAGCGTATGTTAATCGAAACGCAGATCAGGTCATTTCTATTAATCCAGTATCGCAATTTTTACATTCATTTAACTCCATTACTGATTCAATACACATTCGTATTGGAGATTGTACCCTCCAAATTTCCAACATTTATTGACCAAATGTATAGTGGGTAGAAGGCGTAATACCGACTCCTACTGATGAGTCGCCAGTAAGCAGGAAACGAATGTGCATGTGATTATACGTTCCGTTAATGCTGTCTTTGGTTTATCCATCTGGTCACAACTGAAATAATTTGTTACTATGTGCGCAACACCTAATACATATATATTAGTTCTCCGTCACGAACAGTATCTAACTTTTATACATTTAATTGAATGATATCATAATTACCGCGAAATTTATAACCGATATCGATCAAGGCCCGAGTGTATGGATTGGCTGAAATTATACATGAACTAATTCGCTAATAGGCACGCCATGTCACGCACATAACAACAGGAAATACTAATTTAGACGTTAGTTGTACTAGCTATCAGATATCCTAAAAATTAAGCTAAATAATTTGAAGTTGGTTTTGGAGGCTTCAAAGTGCGTTTACATCAGAAGTTAGAAATGAGGCAACCAAAATGCTAGAATTCCTAAATGTTGATTTAAATTTTATGTACACCGCTGTTTTCTTGTGCGGGACAATTGATATCACTCGCAGGTCGGTAAAATCTTTAATCATTTACAATTCCAGGTGCACCGATTTTTTGTCTTAATTGATGAAGGGACAAGTGAGATGTGGCAATAGCCACCTTTAAGACAAAGAATGAACAAAGGGTCTTATCTAGGGCGGACATTATTTCAGCCCAATGATAAAAGCAGACTTCGAGCCGAAGTGAACATAAATTAATTAATATTTGTAAATTTGTTTTATTAAATCGATGCTCGTTATGCGAGCAAAATACCATATATATATATATATATATATATATATATATATATATATATATATATATATATATATATATATATATACGATTGAGTAAATATAAAGCATGTGTAGTACATGGCTTCTGATGGGTAAGTAACGTTGATTCAAGGACTGACTACTCAAATGAACAATTTAACTGCAGAATTATGCATAATTAAGTCTCGTCTGGACGATACGCTGATAATAAACACAGACGATATCCGAATGCACGGTCCATCCAACATAGGCGGACACAATATGGGAACCCATCAATCAAGGCCAAAAATCGGTAATCAAAGCATTCCACCAATTCGATGCAAGACAGTGCATCCCCCAGATGAAATCCCTTCCTACTGATCTCATTATACCGCACAACAAAGTAGGCGATCAAGAATGGAAAAAATAAATTAAAATACAGAAGCAGAAGAAAGAACATAGAAAAGCGGCACCGAAGAACATACTAATGGAGGTCAAATTTACATATAAGATGACGAATAGGTGATAAAGAAGCCAGAAGTTCACAGAAGGTTAAAATAATTTAAAAAATAATGTAACAGAGCCAAACATCACACGAAATGCATGTGCACTTACTGAGAGGACACATCAGCTGACTCGTTAGAACCTGCAGTCCATTGGGTTTCGACCTTGGCAATGGCAGCTGCAGAATGACCTTTCAACGGCAGACACGTTGTAGACGCAGCTTTTCTGTCCATACATTTGACAGATCTACGAGTTGATGATGATGATGAGGCACATACGAGGGGTTCTCCAGTAATGTAGTCTACCTGTGAAGTGCTTTTAGCCTGAAAAAAGTGATTAGAAATTAATTTCATAAATAATAAAGAGACTGAATGCTTAATAGAACGTTTTGCACGGCAGAGAATTCATTAAACGCATGGTCCTTGCTTTTCGAATCACAAGTTTCACGTCCAACAGCATCATTTGTACACAGAATATATCGTAATTCGTTTATGAGTCCCTTAGGAAACATTAGGCAATTATTAGGTCAACTAGTAAATTTCGTTTAAACGGCTTCATTTGTACTTAGAAGTAAATGAAATTTCGCTAAATAAGTGCACATTATGTATGCACGTGTGTTAATAAATCCTTACATGTACATTAATTCAACTAACATTAGTTTTCTCATAACAAATATGCCGTGTGTGTGTTTGTGGACTGTGATTTAATAATTTAAATATGATTAACTTCACGTATATGTTCATATCAGCGAAGCTAAAGCAACTAATAGCATTCGACTTTGTAAACGTTAGGCTCATTTCTGTACACTAACTTTGTTAAAGGAAATGTTTACTTGTGAAGAAGAAGGCAAGGTAATGTGAATACACCTGTCGCAAAATCCAGTCAGTGTCAACACTCAAGAGTTAGTAAAATAGTAAGCAAAACTAAGAAAAACACGTTCAGAAATTTTAAAGTCTTTAAAGCGACCACAACTGTTATTTAAAAAATTTCGTGTAATAATTCCAAATTTTGCGAGTCTGGATAGAATATCCAGTCGTACACTGCGACATACAAAATAAAATGCATCTTTAAATTCAAGACAGAAGGTCAGTGTGTGATGACCGTATACATGCCGGTGTATAACCAAGTGTCTTAGGAAAAAATAAGATCTCTACAGCCCAATCATGACAGTTCCTCTCGCATATATGAGCCACATAAAGCTCATAGACAATATCAAATAATCGAAGTAAAAAACCTAGATGCGATTGGAGTCAAGCTTATATCACGGTGGTTATTGCAAGAATTAAAAATAGACTTTTTGATACCGAAATGGCAGTCGATTGGCTTGAAGCAGCTAGTATTGCATTACCCTCTTATGCAATAGATTGGTCCGCGCGATAAAAAATAAATTAATCTCGTTCTTCAAAGAGGTCTGAAACAGCTTATCGAAAACTGGAGCTGTTTTAAGGTAAAAAATAAAGCGTTCTACATTGTTTATACGGACGCACTTTAGGACATCGGGACTGATGCTGGAGGCCAAGAGAACTGTTCTTCTAAACGTACCAAACACTGATTGAACCACACATATCGGTTATACCATTAGTGTTGCGATAAATTGATTTAATATCAGGAAACGGTAACTCACCAAATAACATTATTTTTTAAACGTTAATTGGAATTCGCTAATCTTATTTGAAATGTTCTTGTACGACTGCGTGTAGCACCATTACCTGATCTTTCCATAGACTCAGTTCATAATTTTTATAAAAATTTCTCTACTTAATGTCGAATAAATTACTCAGCCTACAGTTCATCACACCAAATAATAATAAAAGTGACAAATTTAGTGTAAACAGATAAATTAAAAATTTTGACTGACTTACCTCACAAAAGCTTCCGACGTTACACTGGATAGGCATGCTTTGCATGTCGATAACAGTTACGCGTTTAGTTAAATATAATTAGATACAAGTGAAACTACAGGGACCTAATGTGAAATGACACTTTGCTCACGTCGACCGATCAGACAGTAATTAACCAGAGTAAAAGAAAACTCCAATTTAAACGATAATGCAAAATAAGTTCAATGTATGCAAGACTGCTAGAGGTTAGAGCCACATATCTAAAATTGATTTCTATATATATTCAATGCGGTTTGATCCTTGATAGCCAGTTTGCCGTCGTACTCTGATGATGATCATTGAAGGTCGAAACGCGTCAGTGCTTTGCGGCTGGCGGTAGTTTTGTTATGTTGTTCGACGACTGGTTAAATACAATGGGATTGGTGTTTACTTCAAGCTCGCAAACTTGATTTAAAGAACTGTTACCACCACCCGTGCAACCAATTGTTGTTAAATAGTGAACATATGTTTGGAATTGCGCAGTACACCATTGAAACCTCGCACGTATGTCACGAGATATAGCATCAATGATACTTACCACATTCAGTAACCTATACGAATGAGCAATTAATGAAGCGCTTTTGATCAACAAATTTCCGTGCATTTGATGCAAGGGGAAAAAGTATGCTAAGAAATTAAATCGGAAATATGGGTTATGCAATTAAATGATTAAATGTGACCGCATATATATATATATATATATATATATATATATATATATATATATATTCATTCTTAGACACCTAAGGAAAAAACGAGAGGTGTTTTTTCCATCTGAAATAGCTCTTTTTATCCTCGCATATAGGAATAGTACTATGTATTTTATTAAGGCACGCATATAATTAATATTAAACTTTCTCTAGCATCAGTAAGCATAATTATGCTATTACCGAGGCGACTGGCTGTAGTCCTTCAGCCACAAATTTATATATTTTTTGGTTAATTGGTGACACATTAACTTTAAGCACAGATATTTCCATAACTGTTAGAAATGAAAAAGGATTCTGTTAATACCTTCGTGATTAAGCGCACAACAAGCAGGTAATTAAAATTTGTTACCAGATGACGTATTGAAAGGCAGCATGTGAAGCGATACAGTGAAAAACACGAGGTAGGTGTATTGCCGATGTCTTCTTGCTTTACATCTGACTTGGCCATAATGGTATTGTGCAGAGTTCCAGGTGGTCTCATTTCTATTTGTTAACTCTGTAAATATCTCCATCTGAACTAGATCCATTCCTTAAAACATCAGTATCCTCTGATAAATCTGTTTACATTTTAATTAATTTATTATTATTCTTTTTAAAATTATTTTTCTACTAACTTTCTCATGGTCATAATAGAGTGAAGAATCAGCTACCAAAGGCTGTTGAACTGCTGTCTGTGATGACGAGTTACATCAACGAATATAATTTTCGTCTCATATTTACAAACGGAACTGGAGACAGGTCCTTACATAAAGCCTGATGGAATGCGTTTCTCGATGTGACTTCTTAAGTTATACCAAACAAACCAATGAAGAGGTCAGACTAACAGTCTCCACCCCTCCCTTCATAACGCACTGGCAACCTAGTAATAGGTAATACAATTAAACTATCATTATGGCGCGGGTGGTGTTAATAATTCTTTAAATCAAGTTTGCGAGCTTGAAGTAAACACCAATCCCAGTGTATTTCAAGTCGTCGAAAAACGTAGCGAAACTACCGCCAGTCGCACGCACTGACGCGTTTCGACCTTCAATGAACATCCTCAGAGTAAGACGAGATTGCGATTTGATCCTGACTAGTCAGTTTACTGACGTACCCTAATGGTGATCACGGTAGGTCAAAACGCGTCAGTGCCTGCGAGTGACGGTAGTTTTGGTGTTATCCGACGACTGGTTAAATACAACGGGTTTGGTGTTTACTTCAAGCTGGCAAACTTGATTTAAAGAATCGAGTAAGTATCCTTCCTGTTAGCACCTCTTTCCAGTTTTGTACAACATCTAATTAACCTGAAGCCCAGAAAAGATAATTCACCACATAATTCAGTTTTAATCTCATACTTAAATTCGCTCACTTACTAGCAAAGTTTAAAACTTTGGAACTGTGTTAATTCACGAAAGAGGAAATAAAACCTCAATTATGAAATTAAAAGTATCAGAAAATGGTTAATAGCAAAAAAATCGATATGTTGAAAAGGAGACAAAGGAGTGACGGTTCTGATAAGTAAATCTAATTATAATAGTAATATGTTTGCACAACTAGATAATGTAAAGGTATACACTAACCTGAATAAGAACCATATTAGATAAATTATTAATTAATCTATGATTACTAATGGTGAATTAGATTAACCACAACAGAGGCACAGTTACGCTCAGAGTTTATGGTTTAGAAAATGTGCATAAACCAGGTAAGCCTTTAGGAATTATCGAAAGTTTCCAGCACTCTCCAATATACAAAATGTTCAAGTTTCTGTGTCACAATGTAAGGGTGTACTCGTACTTGTTAGGCCACACACTGATGATTTAATACCATTTGGTTGAGCTTGACGATAAATGTGAATTGGAAAAAAAACGATAAAATGGCGAGCTAAGACGTGGCACTAATGTACACCAATATATCAGTAACCAAAAGCATTAAACTAATATCGGCGCATCCGGTTGTATTAAAAGTAAAACGTCGATAAGACACGTTATTGAGACGATAAATACGTGCATGGCTTTTACCAATCTATATTTAGGAGTAAATTTTATACCTAGATTACATGTGTTACAATAAAACAATCGCTTTTTATCTTCGATAGAAAATATCTTAATAATTGTATGAAGAAAGTCAATAGAACCAAAGATAATGCATAATGTATATTTAACTGGATAACACAGAAGTGAGGTAAACTAAAACTCTACACGACACCATTACGGCCAAGTCAACTTTAAAGCAAGGCAACATCGGCAATACAGCTTCCTTACGATTTTCACTTTATCATTTCATAAACACCAATCTAAACAGGAAAATAAAAACAGTAGAAAAAAATGCAATATACGAACAGTCTCTTAATCGTGGCACTAAATTTCCTTATCAGACGGAGAAAATTTAACCGTTAAACACACGAAGAGGGTACTAAATTCCAAGTAAGGATTGTAACTTCATGTATGCGTATGAAACCATGGGTCCAATTAACGCAGAACGAGAGCGTAGAACTGCATGCAAATATGGCGATCAGGTAATTTTGAAACTTTCATTTTCACTCTTTTAATTAGCTGGGATGATTGTAGACGCATATCAATATTTGGTTGTAACATCGACAAGATTGATTAGAGAATCTATTGAAATTTAATCGACGACCAACACAATGAATGAAACGGCCATATAAAAATTACCAGGCCCGATTTGAACAACACTAAATAATGCTAGGAAGCGAGGATTGCACAAATCATAATCGAAAACTCGCTTAAATAAAAGACTGATAACGTTGGATTAAGATTAAATTTCAGATGACGAGAGTAGCGTAATTAACGATCTCTCAACTAATTTAGATTGCTAAAATGGTAAAAAAAATGCGTAAATGAATTAATCGAAATTACCTAATCTGCAATTTGACTAAAATAGGCTGATTTCCAGTATTTTATTTCTTCAAAATATTTAGGCGGCCGACAACGCAGATCAGGTGATTTATGGATTATCTAATAATTTCATCACACATAGCTTGTTATCTTACTGTATGCGTTGACTTCGTTTCCCAATAGAGTATAACACTCATTAATGAAGCTTCGTCAAATATTACCTTTTCTTTAGATAGTTTTCCACAAAACACCGGGTAATCAAGATTGCAATTTTATAGGAAAAAAACAGAAAATCATCTTTTCAAACGTCAAGTCCTCTGTACTATGGCAGACAGGAAACTAAGCAAGTGCACGAATCAAGCGTGTGGGTTGAAAGAACTTGATAGAGAATTTTTGAAGCCCGGTAGGATTAAAACTAAAGTTCTAATAGCACAGAATAACCCAGGTATCTCGACATGACGCCGTTTTCCGCCAGATTCCAATAGATTTTCTGTTTGCTAGTTATCGAACGAAGCCACATGATCACGTGATCGATAACGCAGGGCAATTAATTACGTCGTTCTAACTAACCACCGCAGTGATCGTTGTGAATTGGCAAGCGGAAGTCAAAAGTAGCCTCGTTAGACAACACAATAAGCGTTTCTCAATTAGACACGACGAAGCTTCCAAAGCGCAGATTGACCTGATAAAAAAGGCCACCTTGTTGATTGGACGAGTGATAGAAACCTCCTTAGTCAATAAACTCAACCCAATACGAGCGAATGTAATTTTTCACAAAGCGTATGGTTAAATCTATTTCTTAACGAAAAATTAACCTAACTTACTACAGAAAAACGGCCAATTCGACGGCTGACAATTGATGGCATTTTGCAAACAATACAGCTAAAAGAAGGGAACACGTTAAAAACCCACCTCGTTAACTGAATTCATCAAATTCGAAGCAGAAATCGAGTACGTCGGCTGGGTTGTCTGAGGATTGCTCTTAGGTCTGCTATTCGATGCATTTAACGAAATGTCCTTGTCTGTCGGACTAATAGTCAACTGGCTGATTTGTGTCAGGAATTGACGCGCATGATGTTGTAAGATGCAGCCAAAGTTGTTCGCCGAGGCAGATGCTGAGTTATCAACATTAACTGTTTGCACTTTGGCAGACGTGGATGTCTAAAAAGTTATTGTTCAACAAAACAAAGAATTTGTTAGATCTGGAAAAAAAACAATTTCTGAATCTAAAATTTTAAAACTGAGACAGGAATGCTTCAGCTGTTGCATGACCAGAAAAGCATTGATATATCTGTCCACAAATCAAAGAAATTTTGTTAAATAAAATCCTGAAAACACGAATAACATTAGACATTAAAATGAATTGTGTACACGAGTTGAAGATGTTGGTGCGACAGTGCAAATATAGAAAAGGGTCTATCGTGTCAAAATATTAAATCCATACATAAACTGAGACGTAGAGTTTTTGTACGTTCGGTTCCAGTGGAGCCTACGACAATGACGAAGAATTAAACAGGCCTCTCCAACGTAACCTGTTTGCCCCTAGATTCACAAAGATTTTCGCCAAATGAAGTCCCTTGGCCAGTGATGGTACGGTATGGCGTGATAAAATGGCCAATATCGCAAAACAAGATAGCCGACCACGAGATTTTTCGCCTGAACTTCCTGCGGTTCCAACAATCAACTGAAGATGTCTCAGTAGTCTGATAAGCAGGATGTACCAGTGGCCCCTGCAGGAATTGCCAAAACCAACGTTCCATTACAATTCTGGATGATGAAGGTAGAATAGAGCTGGTTGAATTGTGAATTTTGCTCTTAAGTAATACATCCACGCGGTGGTCCATAGCCATAGACATTTCCAGTCTGACGACCGGTGGGAATGGTAGCATAAACTTTGCCGGGTCTAAATGGGCACAGCCATCATCCCGTATCATGTGAAGCCTCGGGTTTAGTCGAACCACACAGTAACATTTAGTTAAATATGTAATGACGAAATTAGAGCAAGCGTGCCGGACGCAAAGGGCAGGTTTCAGTCGCCGATGGAAACTTTTGCCACTGGCATCTGGGCATATAGTGCCCATCAGCCTTGGTTGGCAGAGAAGAAAAACTCTGAGTACAAACCTTCCACACTAGGAATGGGCAACCTGGTGTTCTTTCATAGCCCACATACAACCATGAATGCATAATGAATCGGCCGTCGCGCAGTATAAGCACGTTCGCCTTATCTGTGCAGGATGGATTAGCAAAATCAGGCTACACCATACACCTTCATCTCCGATTTTTTCTCTTTACCTTCTCATTCCTCTTCTCAAACTAACAATAAGGCTCTTTTAGATGCTATGAATATGATGGATGTTGAACAAATCATGGAGCCCATTATCGGATTGTCAAAAATCGAAAATAGTTCAAGTAAACCACCATACATTAAACATTGGCTGGGTGTTAACATCAACGCATATAAGGTGAGACCAATAAAACAAACTGGACAACACAAAGCTCTTGCGTGTATGTTGGATAAATTAAAAATCTATATTTTTTTCGTATTTGAGAACAGAATACAGAATCCTAGGACCATTAAGAACTGGGTGCAGAATATTTATCTACGCATTATTGGCTTGGAAAATGAGGCGCCGTTGTTATCCATAGCGCACGAGCTGAAGCTTGTTTAACTGAATTGATCCCTATAAATAGCCGATTTTTTTGCGGCACGCCTAACTACATCCACTAAAATCAATGCCAGAATCCTTAATCAACTTTGCTCTTTCATTGAGTTTACATATGCTCCCGCCGATTGCAGCACAGACGACAGCTAGGTCGCTTTTTATTCTGACCCAAGCGCGTTACTAAGTAGAGTAAGAAGTTCAGATATAGGCCACGTAAATGCGGGTGCCTTGACTAGCTTTTTCGTACTATATGGCACGAGGAGACTGTATCGTAACACGTATGATAACCATCGTTGTAAAAGCTTGACTCCATTAAAATTAAAGTTATTTGCATCGATTTACTCACGCAATCTTGGCGCTTCACGTGAATCGCATGTTAAGGAACAAGCGGGAATCCGATCAGGACGAGGTTGTAAAAATAATCTTATTAATTAGGGACATGTATAACGCCGTCCCACAATAGCCATCTTTTAGACTTAAGTAGTGCATTCGATATTACGTCTACAATTGGTGTGTCCAACAAATTTGGAAATATTACACGCACTCTCTCCGAAAAACGTCTGGTCGCGTTCAGGTTTACAACGAATAAACGCACAACTTTACTACCAGCAGAGATGTTCGTCAAGTCTGTCCACTTCCCCCTTTTTTAATGTTGTAATAGATATCACTCGGAAAAACTCTTCCACACTTTCACAATGCAGGTGTTGAATATCTTACAGGCGGCTGATTAGTCGTTCTGGCTACGCAGATGACATCATACTATTAATCGATAAGCAAGATTCTGCTCAGGCCCCTCTGAATAGACTGGCTGTCGTTGCTTCATCTTTCTATATGAAAAATAATTTAACAGGATCACCAACCACTCACTCTAACTCTGCGACTTCAGAGAGAAGATCCGGTCATCGTTGATAGGTTTACATATCTTGACAGCTTCACCAATATCTCAGGCAATATGTCTGACGGTATGCGTTTGAGAATCGCGAAAGCTAGAGCGGCTTCCTAAAACCTTCGCCACTTATGGAGAACCACGTATATTTAATTCTAATTTAAAGGCCCTGTTTACAATGTATATATACGCACCGTTTTATCATACGCCTGTACGATATGGCTCCTTGGAATTGATGATTTTCGAAGCCTATCGGAACTCGAACCTCGTTGTTTGATAAGCACAGCACGTGTAGGTAACTTAGAACAAATAACTAACTCTGACATCTGTGGATCGGCCATCAAGTGCTCTTCGTTAGAAAAACAAATGAGACCCAATCATCTTTGTTGCATATAACCTAAGTTCGATTTCCCAGTAGAGCACTGGCCTCTCATCCAGCATCAGATTGGCGTAAGAAATAAGATGGGCAGATTTTCACATGGCAGAAACAGTTAAAGTCAGTTCGATCCGAATAGGGTAGTATAGGATCCACTCATCTGTCAGGATGTTGTCCATTTGCGCATTGTATTTTTTGGTTGGAAACCCTGTGCGATATGGCAACGAGACGAGCGAAGTTTTGACTTGGTGGCAGATTTATTTAAGCGTCTTCGTAGCTTGCTTTTCTTAGTAAGGAAGAGTTAGCTGCGAGGATTGGTTGTGCTAACGACGTTATGCAGTGAAAACCACAAATCTGCATTGACGATGTTGTCATGCCTTAATGCTGACTTGGCCATAGTGGTGTTACGTAGAGGTTTAGTTTGCCTCACATTTTGTGTTACCTATGTAAATAAACTCATAGTACATTGGTCCTCCTCCCCATAGATTTCTCTAATAATTTGTGTGGATAAACTGTTATTTTTGTCATTACTAGATTTTTATTGTTTTTGTTATTCTTATTATGGTTATATGTGAGTGAAGCATTAGTTACTAATGGTTTGTGTATCGATGTGCACGATGATGATGAATAGATTATACAAATCTATCCAGGTCGTGGTATCTATAGACAGTAGTTGGTTGTCTGCGAAGCATAAGGAAGATCCGAAAGCAAATTTTGCTTGAAGATCTTGGACGTCGTATTTGGTGATATAGACGAGTGATTCCCTGTTATGTTCATATAGGCAAGTGAGACCAGACTGGCTGAATATGAGGTAAGTTTCATATAAAGTTTTTGGTAATGCGACTTCAGAGCCAACTCTCTATACACAGCATGTGGCACACTTGTAAGGGGTACCAACAATATGGTTTTAGAGATAAAATACTACTACGATTCGACTAATCTTGTGGATGCAGGGAAGGCTAATGGATAGACAACTCGACAGAGAACCTGATATTGTAATTAAGCTGTTGCTGCCTTGCCTAAAAGCTATGAGAGCGGAAAAGTTTAGGAAAAGGATAGTATCGAATGAAAATTAGGCCAATCAGGAACTGATTCCTGCCTGTAGTTGGGACGGTTTGTTTTTGCGTACTGGAGAAAAGCTAATATCGGGGGTAAAATCGTTGGAGGACAAGCAAAGTCGACGCTGGTTTTGAGCTTCCAATAGAAGAGCGCTTACTGCCTAATGTGCGTAACTTTTCTTGGCCGAAAGAAATTGAACGAACAATAGCCCTACCAGTCAACGAAGATTAGATCGTATCTCATTTCCAGTGGTTAGTATGAGCGATGATGATGCCTTTGGAGGAAAGGAACGAATCAGTACTCAGCCACCACGAAAACAAAGTCGATGCGTAATTGGAAACGTGGATAAACCGGATCTTTACAAAACTGATAGTGCGAAGCGGTTGCCCACGAATGAAAATCGTGGAGATGCAAAATGTGACGCGCGCACTGTGCAATAATTCAAGAAATATCTAACTAGCACTACCGCGCGAGTTTCCACATAGCACAAAATATTATCGCGATTTCAGCATGGCTTTAATCTTTAATTCGTTTATAAATTTAAAAGATAACGTTTAGATGTATTTTTCCCCGGAGAGATGTCAAGAATAGCCTCAATAATTTCTTTAGATTTCCATATGTCTGGAAAAAGCTAGATTCAATAGGAAAAGAAAAATGCAATTCAAAGATCGCAAACAAAATAAGTAATTTATTTCGTTTTCGCTGCAGATCAGAAAACGAAAGCCTGTGCGTGGTATTCTGAAAATATTGCGCTGATTCAGGAAAATACTCAAGAAGATATGGATTGAAACAACACCGTTTGATGTTACCATGTTGGGCGTATAACCAGCGTCGACCTGCATTCCCCATTGCGGAGTAAAACGAAGTTAACGTACAAGGACTAAAATCTGAAGTTATTTAATAGATTAAACACATTTATATATTCTTTATGTCAAGTTTGCGAGCTTGAAGTAAACACCAATCCCATTGCATATAACTAGTTGTCGAACAAATTAGCAAAATTACCGCCAGTCGCACGCATTGACACGTTTCGACCTGCCATGATCATCATCAGAGTACGACGGCAAACTGACTATCGAGGATCAAACCGCATTGAATATATATGGAAATCAAATTTAGATATGCGGCTCTCACCTCTAGCAGTCTCGCATACATTGAACTTGACTGGAAATGTCGGCTGCACAATTTCTATGCAGTCACGAACATTAACTGTTTGCAGCTTTCGCCACATATACATATATAGGCAATACAATTTAACAATAATTGTTTGCGCGGGTGGTGGTAACAATTCTTTAAATCAAGTTTGCGAGCTTGAAGTAAACACCAATCCCATTGTATTTAACCAGTCGTCGAACAAAGCGCAACGTTGTAATACGTAATATAATTGGGGTTTTGCCGAATTTAAAAAACCTCGAGTCTTGACGAGTCATATAAGACTGTCGGTGACAGGCTGTCGTGGGTACGTCGTTCAGTTGTGCCTGTTGAAGTGAGTCATTCACCACATACAGTCTAGTGCATGCCCGCCGAAATAATTTTATCAGACATCTTCGTTTCGGTATAATTAAATGCAGAACACACACCTTGAACAATAATATATCACAAAAATTAAATTAAACGAGTCTTTAGTTTAAAGAAAATAAGAACATTTTAAAACACAATCACCAAACGCTAAACTCACGTTTGAATTAATTACTGGAACTATTTTTGTATCTTCCACAGGAACTCGGCCATTGGCGAAATTGACGTTCAGGTTATTTTCTCTGGTCTTACAAAGCAGACGGCGTTGGTCTTCTAGACTGGCGGCAATTGCCAACGCGGTGTTCTCATCATCGCTATCTTCTGTGGCATGTGCGAAGACTGATGGAAAATCCACAATGTCAGCAGAGCCAGCTTCGACCTGCTGCTTTAATGACAGGAAAGTGTGGGGAGAGAGAAATGGTCAAAACACGAATTAAGCCTCCGGACACTAAACAATATAAAAAGTTGGCTTGCGCGATGGAGGCGTTTGCATCTGTACGGGCCATGCAAAAGAAATATACTGGTGAAGATTACTATCGCCACACTATGCTATAAAACACCTAACCGACGCTGCGGAAATCTAGTACAAAATTACAATTGATAAACTCGAGAAGTGGTTTAGTTGAAGATGGCAAAAAGTGCAAAAATGACGAATTAAAATTAGCATCAGTAGGTGTTCACCCTATAACGTGAACCGAAATTTGTGCGAAGGAAGAATGGAAATATTGAATGGAGACTATTTATACTGGAACTTGAACTGAATAACAACGAAGTCTTAAAGTCAAGCAACAATTCACGAGATGTTAAAAGTAGAATGGCAGTGAAATTGATAAATAAGCAGGACATTACCTTATAGAAAAAGAAGTTGGACAAAAATTGATGTACCAAAATCGACAAAATTCGCCATAAGTTTATATCGTCTTGATTACTAATTAACACGAATGTCATCAGGTATTAAGTATCGCGCGTCTAGAAGCAAATCAATTCAAGGATAAGCCAGTCATTATAAGAAACGATATACTTTTGCGTATACATAAGTTTCGTGTGTGTTTGCAACTCATCAGTAGGAGCCCCAACTATGCCTTAAATCCATTATTTAATTGATAATAATGTTGGAATGTTGGACGGTTCATTCTTCTAAACATATGTGTATCAAAGTAATTGTAAATCAAACTTAAGGGTGTCAACACCATGATTTTGCAGTCAGGCTTACTTTTGCAAAATATGAGAATACAAACTATTATGAGCACCTGCTATTCTAGCAAAAGATTTAACTCTGGATTTGATGGACATCAGTCATCGCCTTTTTTGGTAATTATTCCAGCTTTAATTTGGAATTGGTAATAGATCGTGTGATGAAGTATAGATTATATATATATATATATATATATATATATTATAAAGCAGATATATGACTAATTTATGCTTCAATACAAATTACAAACAAATAAGAATGACTGGACATACGCACTCACGAGCGATTTGTATCCATTTTGTGCATTAGTAATTCAAATTGAGAAAAATATTATGCAGTGAAAGAAAGCGTTATTATAAGGCAAGTCTATATAACACAGCTCAATTTGTGGTAACTTGCAAAATACCAATTTTCGCAAAGATTTTACAAGCTATGCCGCATTGTTTCGACGCATGCAACTAGGAAAATGTTATGATAGTTAACAAAGAACGCAATTAAAACCCAAAACCTGCTACTTGACAATACGAAAAACCGGATGACAGCGCAAGAACCTCGTATAACTCTGCATCTTCCATTTAAGCCTTTAATGTGCATCAGTGCTGGTAATCGAGTGGTTCCGAATGCCATCGACAGAGAAAATAATAAATTGCAAAAAGACTTAATTGATAACGAGCAGGTCTTCAGGGCATTTCCGGAAAACCCAGACGTACTTATCTTAAACTGATACTATCACAAAAAAGAAAGAATTCTTATCGTTTGAGCCAAAACTCTGCACATTAACTAACGAAACGCATCAGATCACAAAGATAAAATCTAAAAATACCCTGGAGAGTCTATATGGCGAATTACGTAAGGAATTTCAGAAGAAAATGTATTTCGCCCTTAACTGAAAGCTGAACTACGTTTCACAGTTTCACAAAGATCCGAATGATGAACATTTCCGAGTACATGTCGAGTTCGCTTTCGAGGTGGCCGCGTGCTAATTCGTAAATCTCCTCCAAAGGCTTCAACATCGCTCATACTAACCACTAGAAACGAGGTACGATCTAATCTTTCTTTCTTTCTTTACTGCGGCTGACTCGTTTTGGAGGATAAGCCGGCTCCATAGAAATCCCGGAGACTTTTCATGGAGTTTCTTGAGAATTTGGTATAAGTAATGTCCCCGCACCACTCGGATTTCTGATCGAGGACGTACCTCTAGCCTTTGCACATCCAAGCGCAGTCTGCAAGGCAGCAGTAAGTTGCATGGTTGCCGGTGGCTGTTGAGAGCTCATTCGCCATTCGGAAGTACGGGTACTGTCCAGGAGTCCATGTAATCCTGTGGCTGTTGAACCCTTTTGTGGCGGGGAACACACGCCGAGTCATGGTGCCGTCGTCGGGCTCATGTGGTATTTTATAGGAGATCCGATTGCCGGTCGGAAATCCACCACGCCCGATCATCAGTCCTCTGATCAACTCCCCCCCCCCACACACATACAGTAAGATTTCTCAAAATAGCAGATTTAAGCAAATGAGGTTATTGTGAGCATTTTGACTGTGTGTATGATTAGAGTCATGAAGATGGAACGGAAAATTACGTTCCGAATCGTCGCCAGTTAACGAAGATTAGATCGTACCCCATTTCCAGTGGTTGTTACGAATGATGTTGAAGCCTCCGGATGGGGGGGGGCGGGGACGAATCAGCACCCAGCCACCCCGAAGACGAACTCGACGCGTTCTTGGAAACGGGGATCAATCGGATCTATGCGAGACTGATAGTGCAAATCTAATACACACGAAAGGAAATCGTGGACACTATAAATGTGACGCTCGCACTGTGCAATCATTCAAGAAAAAGCTGAACTACATGTCGCATATGAGCATTTTCAGATACAGCACATACTATCTAATTTCATGCAGAAAGACCACGTATGATTTAATTAAAAATTAAGAAGAAACGAAATTCACTTAAAGAGGCCAGACAATTTTTTTTGATTTATAGAACAAATCAGCAACTCTATTGCCGACGAGTAGAAATTTAAACTGTGACAGATTAGGCGACTACTGAAGAATCAAAATGACGTATGATTAAAGACGCCCGTGAAGGTATTCAAGAAAAAATCGATTATTCATTTTCTAATGACACCGATAATATTGTACGACGTGTAGAAGAAGCTAAATAAATCGGCTGATGTACGGCCAGAGGATAAGGAATGCCGAAGATACACCGTAGTTGGAATGAACAACTTCCGCCACAAAGACAACTCATGCCAATGATCAACACTCCACAGCACAAACTGGCGCATGGTATAAAAAACAACCAGACAGTAAATATGAATTAAAATTTCAAACAATTTTGTTCGGGATACGGGGTTTCAAAATCATGGATGACGATGCTTAGTTTACTGGCGAGCGCGAAACTACTCGGTCTAAAGCACTGTACACCTGGACGTTCCGCAATCGAGGCAGGATGATGGTAGACTGAAAATGTTAATATATCGGAGGTAGACGTGGACTGGACAGTGCATTCATCAACACAGCGCTGTTCAAATTTCTTTAAATTAAAACTTAATACACAATTAGGCCTACAGAGCAAAGACAAAATGCTCTGAGAAGTTTCAACTACAAGAGCTGTCTGTGTTCAAACCTGCTTTACTACAAAACGGGTGTAAACAAAGACTTAGCAAAGCAAGCACAGCATATAATTAATGACAAAAAGCAGTGAAGCCGTATCCAACCACAGGGCGATATATATTTTTCATTATCCAAAATAATAACTACTTGACGAGTTTAAAAGCAGCAACTACTCGGATGCCTAATTTAAAACTGATTTCTTAATACATTAGAACGACAGCTGAAGGAAAACTTGATTGCAATCGAACAGTCCTTACCAGTCTATTTATAGGAAGGCCAAAGCTTCATGGTGCGTAGGCCAATCTGGTCAATTGCTAAAGAAGAAAAATCCAAAATCACTTTACATTAATAAAATAGTTGGCAAAGGGGAGACCTTGTCCGCAATTGCTGAACACATTGTCTATAAAAATTCTCCCCACAAAACCATGCGGATTTCCAGGTGTTTTTCAAAGCACGAATTGAAAAAATGTGACGCCCGGGTGCAGCACCTCTGTTTCGCAACTTAATAAACAAAATATATATTCACATTAAGTGAATATAAAACGGTGAATTTCGCGCGAATTTTTTCGTGTCTGTGTGCTTGCGTGTGTCGTATTGCACATTTACCGTTTCATATTCGTATTTGTATTTAAAGAAACCTATTCCCATTTGCTTATCCGAATTCCCTATGTAGAGAAACCCATTTTTCAGCAATGCAGTGGTGTTTTTAATTGTGTTAAATAAACCTGCTTTCCAATAAAGCCATATTTCAATGCACAAATCGCTTCTCAATCTAATCACCACCAAGACTATCAAACTTCGTAAGTGAGCAGATAATTATGATGAGAAAAAAAACTAATCGATAAACTAAGCGTTTTGAAGCACACACACACAGACTGGCAATGAAATCATAATGTCAACCAAAAATCAGCCAGATAATATAGGTCAAACGGAAATAAAAACGATAAATAATTTATCACGTGAATTAAAAGCAATAAAAGTGTTCATGTACACGATTGTTCGACCGCGAAAAAAAACTAGCAAATGTAAATAAGACAAACGTTATCATCCAATTTAACAATAATTGATTGTGCGAGTGGTGGTAACAATGCTTTAAATCAAGTTTGCGAGCTTGTAGTAAACACCAACCCCATGTAGTATTTAACTAGTCGTCGAACAACATAACAAAATTACCGCCAGCCGCAACGCACTGACGCGTTTTGTTATTTTGTTCGACGACTGGTTAAATACAACGTGGTTGGTATTTACTTCAAGCTTGCAAACTTGATTTAGAGCAAACGTTATCATACTTTTCACCACCAACATCACCACAAGTAACAACACCACCAGCAACAAAAACAACAACACATGCATGATGAAATGTAGAATCAACTACGCATAGACTCAATGCTATTGACAACGAAATTTGCGGTTGAATAATAAGACGAGGACATCCTGAGGCCCCATTGAACCGACAATTGTGAACAACTGCATCAATAAGGAAAAACGAGTCTTCCTAACACCGTACAATTTTCATATGTAGAGAAATCTTAGACATCACCAGTTAAATGGTATAATACACATCAGGGTAAAGAAATTGAAAGGAATAGTTAATACATTTACAGAATTCAATGACACTGCGACGGAGGAAGCTATGAAAGGTTCAGATTGTACGAACAGACAACATACTGGAGATCTTTGTGCATAAACAAGGACAGCTGTAGGTTTACTGAGTGCCGGTTGGGGAGAATTGTACTTCATGCATTCTTGAGAGATCTGTAACAAGGAACCTCGGTAGAGACGAATGGAAATTAATCATCGTTTTGATAGCGTGAAAAGTAGAACTGTAATACTTCCCACCTGGTATGATTCACAAGAATGACCAAAACTGGAGACCAGAAGGTACCTTTGGGATGATCGTGCGTCTTCGTGACTCGTGGAGCTATATACACCAAGCACTTCAGTGACGATAGAGCATTTCCTACCAGACAGACCAATCAGGAGAATTCAGACTAAAACAATCTCAAATCGCCTCTCTCCGCGACTATCAATGACTGCCTCGAGTTCAATTTCAGTTAACACTAAATAATAAACCTATTGGTTATGCTGTGTAGTAGCAGTATTAGTAGTACAAGTTCTACTATTAGTAGTATTGGTACAATTTGAAAAATTTGGCGGCCGGGCGGAAAATCTACTTGATTACACTCTGTGGATAATTATCTCAAATCGTTAACATTACAAATGTATGCTTAAACAACCAGCGTTTGTATTTAATAATGACTTTGATGTTCCAGGGTTATCCAGCTACACCAACCTATAGATGCTTGTCTAGGCTATAATACTTTTCCAGTCATTCCACACTTGTTTGACACTTTCTCTCCTTCCCTCTCCCACTAACATTCTGCACACTTGATGAGACTACGTAGTCAAATGTAAAATTTTATTTACTCAGGCCTTTAAATACTGTTTATTGCGCAGAACTAATATATATGCAAGTATTTATTAGGTGTTGCGAACCTAGTAACAAATTAGTTCAGTTGTGACCAGAAGGATAAACCAAAGGCAGCATGAACGGAAAGTATAATCTCATGCACATTCGTTTCGTGCTTACTGGCGACTCATCAGTAGGAGCCGGTATTACGCCCTTTAACTACTATATATTTGGTAGAAGAATGTGGAATAATAGGACGGTACAATCTCCTAGACGAATGTGTAAACCTGTAATAGTGAAGCTAACATCATCTAAAGTCAACGACAATACGACTTCAATGCTAACTCACACTATATAATATATATACCGAGTCTGTAAAGGATACTAACACTATGGCTATTGTGTTAGTAACCAATACCAACATTATTGTACCGAAAAGGTACATGGTACTAACACTATGGTTACCAAGTCGGTACATGATACCAACCTGATGGATATCAATTTATGCTAAAGTTCACCGAAATTGAGAATTACAACAATTTCTGAACACCTGTTACTCCAGTTAAACCATACACTCTGGCCTTCATCGATATCAGTTATCACATTTCGCGGTAAGCATGACATCATTCAATTCAATATAATACAGTTAAATACTGTTTGTTGCGAAGAACTAATATATATGCAAGTATGTATTAGGTTTTGCGAACCTAGTAACAAATTAGTTCAGTTGTGACCAGAAGGATAAACCAAAGGCAGCATGAACGGAAAGTATAATCTCATGCACATTCGTTTCGTGCTTACTGGCGACTCATCAGTAGGAACCGGTATTACGCCCTATATATTTGGCAGAAGAATGTGGAATAATAGGACGGTACAATCTCCTAGACGAATGTGTAAACCTGTAATAGTGAAGCTAACATCATCTAAAGTCAACGACAATACGACTTCAATGCTAACACACACTATATAATATATATACCGAGTCTGTAAAGGATACTAACACTATGGCTATTGTGTTAGTGACCGATACCAACATTATTGTACCGAAAAGGTACATGGTACTAACACTATGGTTTCCGAGTCGGTACATGATACCAACCTGATGGATATAAATTTATGCTAAAGTTCACCCAAATTGAGAATTACAACAATTTTCGAACACCTGTTACTCCAGTTAAACCATAAACCCTGGCCTTCATCGATATCAGTTATCACATTTCGCGGTAAGCATGACATCATTCAATTCAATATATTACAGTTAAATACTGTTTGTTGCGAAGAACTAATATATATGCAAGTATGTATTAGGTTTTGCGAACCTAGTAACAAATTAGTCCAGTTGTGACCAGAAGGATAAACCAAAGGCAGCATGAACGGAAAGTATAATCTCATGCACATTCGTTTCGTGCTTACTGGCGACTCATCAGTAGGAGTTAATATGATTGCGATTCAAACAAAAATCAGTAAGTATATTAAAAAAACGTTCAAACTGTCGTTCTCAAAACAAAATAACAAGGCGATTTAAATAAATGAATAGTGTTCTAAATTACATAGATTTCAAATATTGTTACGCACGGAGATTTCGGCATCATTATAATATAATAAGAAATTAAAAAAAGTTATAGTAAACCTCGAATGGCAACAAAGGTGACAACACAAGTTATCTAGTAAAAAATGGGAATTTGAAACATGCATAAATAATATCGATTTTGCAGACTTGTAATGAACAGAAATTCCACTTTTTAACTAATCTCACAGTAGTATAACTTCGTCAGTTACACGCTTCCATGTCCACCATCAAGCCACGACGAAAAGGTGACTGTAGAATATGCGCCGAAAAATTTCCACAAAGTCATGACCATAACAATTTCAGCTCACCAATACATTCAAAAACTTGACAACTAACTAACCATTGAGTCAGCGGGTGTTGACAACCAGTAATTCTTTAAATTAATTCGGCAACACGCACAGAATCAAAACATATCTGTCGAGATATCTTTGTTTGGTTGGCAGATAAATATGCATAAACAGATATCTAATCTCTTACACGGCGGATTCAAAGAGCTTATGTCAATGAGGAAGATTTTTATATATATATATATATATATATATATATATATATTTTATATATATATATATATATATATATATATATATATATATATATGTATGTATATTACAACATAAGGCAACAGTTGGCATACGCTTCTGGCACACTGTTACTTAATCAATCGATTTCTATTTAAAAATAATTTCTTTTTTCAGTAGACCAAATGTGTGGCTTCACAGGAACGAGAGTCGCTGTATTCCGTTAGGTTAAGCAAGGCACACAATACCGTAGCAAACACAACACGTTATGGCCGGACAATCTTCGGGACTGAAATTACAATGATTATGCGACACAGAACGATCTGCGTCCAAATACGACACATTTAGACCAATGTCTCAAGATAAAGCTTTGGCCATAGTCAGGCTATTTCATATGGTGTGTATGTACCTTAATTTATTTGACAATTTATATAGTACACGTCGTGCCGGATCCTACTGATAAGTAGCCAATAGACAAAAAGTGCATGTTTCGAAAACATCATACGATTTGTTCATATTAAAAATTTCTCTTGGTTTTTTTATTGGTTACGATATATCAGATAGAAATGCATAAAATTTATAAACTATTGCATCAATAGATAAAATATGGCACTTATAGCCTAGCCCAACAATACCCAATATG
Organism: Eudiplozoon nipponicum; assembly: GCA_029291075.1. NCBI lineage: Eukaryota > Metazoa > Platyhelminthes > Monogenea > Mazocraeidea > Diplozoidae > Eudiplozoon > Eudiplozoon nipponicum. The sequence continues at coordinate 58,631 of JAQBSW010001278.1, read as the reverse complement.
TCAATACAATTTAACAATAATTGATTGCGCGGGTGTTGGTTGCAATTCTTTAAATCAAGTTTGCGAGCATGGTGTAAACAACAATCCCATTGTATTTAACCAGTCGTCGGACAACATAGCAAAACTGCCACCAGTCGCACGCATTGACGCGTTTCGACCTTGATTTAAATAATTGTTACCACCACCCGCGCAATCAATTATTGTTAAATTGCATTCCCTATACATGTACATGTGGCGAAAGCTGAAAACAATTAATGTTCGTGACTCATAGAAATAGTGCCGCCGACATTTCCAGTCAAGTTCAATGTATGCGAGACTGCTAGAGGTAAGAGCGGCGTATCTTAATTTGATTTCCATATATATTCAATGCGGTTTGATCCTCGATAGTCAGTTTGCCGTCATACTTTGATGATAATCATGGAAGATCGAAATGCGTCAGTGCGTTGCGGCTGGCGGTAGTTTTGTTATGTTGTTCGACGACAGGTTAAATACAATGGGATTGGTGTTTACTTCAAGCTCTCAAACTTGATTTAAAGAATTGTTAGCACCACCCGCGCAATCAATTATTGTTTAATTGTATTGTCTATATATGTGTGTGGCGAAGCTCCAAACAGCTAATGTTCGTGACTGCATAGAAATTGTGCAGCCAACATTTCCAGTCAAGTTCAATGTATGCGAGACTGCTAGATGTGGGGTACATATCTAACTATACTCTGATGATGCAAAGGTCGAAACGCGTCAGTGAGTGCGACTGGCGGAAGTTTTGCTATGTTGTCCGACGACTGGTTTAATACAATGAGATTGGTGTTTACATCAAGCTCGCAAATACCCACTATCGACTAACTGCTTAATGTTTACGCCATTCCCAATCAATAGGTTTTAGTAAAAAAAAGTAATACTCCATTTACAACTTTATACTAAATAAAAAGCAAATACATTTTAAAATCATGCAACGTTGGCTTGGCAAAGCTGTTGTCTAATGCTAATGTAAAAATTGATTAACAGAGCATTCACGATGAGACTTGACAAACGCAGTAAATAAAGATTATAGACAAATATTTGGTACATCACATAGGGGTATTTTGATAACGAAATACTCACGATGAGTTTCCAATCGATTCAGCAACAACGCAAATACAAACATAACTAATATACTTCCATTGGGAAATGCACCGGAGATCATGAAATATGCAATCCACATCGAAAATAAGTGTCACCAAGGAAATTAATAAGAAAGGTCCAAGGTTAAGAAGGCTTTCTCCAGCAAAGAGTGAGCTAATGGTGATTTGGTCATAGTTAATAAGATAAATTTATTCACAAAATGTTAAATTCAGTCAAAGTGGATTAACATTACGAAATTAAAAATGAATTTTGTCAGTTCCACTCAGACATAAAAACGAAAATTGATCAGCAAAAGGTCTAGGTACATAATCAATTATAAAATTTATATACTGTCTAATGCGGAGAACTAATATATATGCAATCGTGTCTTAGTTATTGCTCAACGAGCAACAAATAGGATCAGAAGGATAAACCAAAGTCAGCATGAACGAAAGGTACTATCTCATGTGCATATTTGTTTTGTGCTTAATGGCGACTCGTGAGTAAGAGCCAGTATTACGCCCTATAATCCCTACATAGTTCGTCAAAAAAGATGTGTATAGAGCCTAATACCGGCTCCTACTGATGAGTCGCCAGTAATCATGAAACGAATGTGCACGAGATTATATGCTCCGTTCATGCTACCTTTGGTTTATCTTTATGGTCCTTTTTGAAAAAAATTGATACTAGGTGCACAACACCTAATACACAATTACATAATCAATTGTGTAAAAATTCATCGAACTATTTAAATGATAATCTATAGCAAAATTTTAAGGAATTACTCTCTTCAAAAGACTACCGTTAAGCAATCAATTTGACTTTGTAATAAAAAAACAATTTTATTAACATGCCTACTCTACCCCACAACATAATTACTCCAACACACGCCACCCGCGCAATCAATCGTTGCTTAATTGTGCAATTTATATACGTGTGGCGAAGGCAGTAGTAATGATAGGTTCGCGAGTGTAAAGCATTTATGTAGCCTACACTTCCAGTCAAATACAATGTATGTGAGACCACTATAGGTAACAGCTGTATAGAAGAATGTCTATGCCTCAAGTAGACATTCTGGTTTGATCCTCGTTAGACAGTTAGTCTTCGTGCTCAGATGACTATAAAAAGTCAAAACGCGTGAGTAAATGTCTGCATTGAGCACGAAGACTAACTGTCTAACGAGGATCAAACCAGAATGTCTACTTGAGGCATAGACATTCTTCTATACAGCTGTTACCTATAGTGGTCTCACATACATTGTATTTTACTGGAAGTGTAGGCTACATAAATGCTTTACACTCGCGAACCTATCATTACTACTGCCTTCGCCACACGTATATAAATTGCACAATTAAGCAACGATTAGCGGTTTTGCTGTGTTTTACGACGGGTTGAACAAAAATTGGTTTGGTGTTTAGCTCAAGTTTACAAACTTGATTTAAATAATATAGAAGCAGAAAGGCCGTTTCATTAAAGTGTTCTTCAGTAAAGCTTATGGCGACATGACCGAACACACTCATGTATCAGCAGAAAAGAAAATGTACCTCTTTTACATAATGTAGAATGTTTGGTTGCTAAGGAAATGTATGACAAGTATAAATAAAATTAAAACACAATATACTCACCTCGAGTGCCATTGGTGTTAACCATTCTTTCGGAATGGACCGCTCTACGAAGGGTATCTTTCCGCTAACATTGGCGAGCCGATTTATCCATTTTGGCATTGATTGTCCTGTTAACATCTACGGACAGCATAAGTAATAAGTAAAGAATATAAAGTGAAAATAGCACAGAATATGCTCCCTCTTTCAATATATATTGGCAATTGCCATTGACTAAAACAAATGACCTATTTGTAGGAAACCACATGGAATAATTGAGTTTCTTTTGGATAAATGGGCTGTTTTCTTTCGTGGTTACATAAGATTAAGACATTTGCTCATTAGTAACTTTGACGGGTTTCCATTTGATTATGTGAGCTAGGACTAAACAATAACATGTCAGTCTGGAAAACCGATGCGCTATTGACGCATAGCGACACGCGTGGGCTGTAAATGGACACTAGGTCACCCATTGCTAGCATTTGGGTTGTGACTGTGTTAGTCTTGTAGCAATAGGCAACTTTGAGGCCGAGAAGGCTTCACTTGGCCATATCTAGAGCTGAAGTTAACACAAAAGAAAGTCCTCACTCATAGACATGCCCGGTATAAGAAACGGAAAGTATTGAAGCGCCACCAGTATAACCAAATAAGTCATCACACATACGGAAAGGTACTGTCTCAAATGATGCTCGGAATTGGCTGATTTTAATAACAACATTAGGCCTGTCAGAGTCAATTTATGTGCCACACGCCAGAGCATTCTGGTAACCAATTGCTATACCCACACACATTCGTGGTTTTGTACTCCATAAAGATTAGGATAGTGCTGGCATTCAGCCTCGTGATTCCGAGCGCTGGAAGGGGTGTTAATTATCATATAAGGAACATTTGCCTTCGTTGTTAGATTTAACTGACAAAGCAGCAATTGTGGCTGGTAGTTCATCTCTGAACGGTAGATTTAGGAAGACATTTTCATTGGTATCTTCGGTTGAGCGAATCCGTTAAGGTCTGCTGTTGACTTCTATAAATAGCCTATGGATGTTGGCCAAAAGCAGCATCTACCTCAGATAACATGGCTCTTTATCAAACTTGAATTCAGAGCAGATCATTCTGGTCAAGATTTCTAGGATGCGCTATCCAGAGGATTTGCGGAACACCGTTGCGGTAAGGAATGCGTTAATTGGTGAACGTAGATTTTCTGTATCTTCTTATTGTCAAATCAATTTTTCTTTTCGAGTGAATTAGACCACAAAGACAGGAGGAGTGTTTTCTTTCTAGATCTCGTTGTGAATATATTGTCTTAGTCAGCTTCATTGCCATTTTGAAGTTTTCAGTCAGATCTACTGTTTATAACACGACTAACATACAGTCTTTAAAATGTGTACTGTTCACATCATTCGGGGTTTAAATGAATTCTAAAATTTTTTGCGAAATTAGGCATTGAATTATTACCTGTTCTGTACTGTTATGAACACAGATTAGATAATCATTAAGGGTTTTAATATAAACACCTGACCCATTAATTACTTACATATGTCAGTATAAACTAAGAATTGTATAGTGTAGAAAAGGCAATTCATCCAGTAGACCGGTTTCGTCCTTATTGGGAACTCATCATGTACTGGCCAGAATTTGCCGCGGACATGATAAGTATAAACTAAGAATTGTATAGTGTAGAAAAGGCAATTCATCCAGTAGACCGGTTCGTACCCAGGAAAGAAGGACGAAACCGGTCTACTGGATGAATTGCCTTTTCACACTATACAATTCTTAGTTTATACTGACATATGTAAGTAATTAATGGGTCAGGTGTTTATATCAAGACCGCAACCTTGATTATAATAATTGTTATCACCACCCGCGCAACCAATGTTCGTTTAATCATTAAGGGTTGTTTGGTCAAGGTGATCAATGTACTTATCAGCTCGCAGCGTCCCAATGCTATAACAATAAATTACCTGACTAACATAGTTCAAATAAAAATCGACATTTTGTTTTTAAATATTTCATTTGTGATTTCCGAGTGTCTTACACAGTCTACATCTGATCACACCAAATAAAAAATAAAAAATTTTCATTAATGCTTATGCTAGAATGATCTTCTAATAGCTAATGAGGTTACATTAGATATGTTTGTGTATAACTGATATGTATTAAGTTAAATATAGTTAAAAAGAAGCTTACATCCATATAGGGGAAACTGCAGTGACTTAAAGTCAACTTCCCTCTGCACTTTTCCCACTAAACGTTTTCGCCTTACCACGTGAAATTACGAACTAAGGGAAGTAGCTAGTGGTCACAGAGGGAGGGGGGCACATTGATACAATTTCACAAGCAGTAAAACCATGTTGGTGAAGTTTATCTACCAGTTAGTATGCAAATAAAAAGTTTAATTAGGATATGAAGTTAAATTACCGAAAAAAAAATGTGGAAAGAAAGATCACAGTAATAAATGACATAACAGTTTATTAACACATTACACAAAGTGAAGCTCATAATTCAGAGATTAAATATAACAAGAAATTTAAGGATGGTACTGTAAATAATCCTAAAACAGATTAAAGAGTATTAAATTAATAGAGACGTATATAATCTAATATTATTCCAATTTTCGAACTCTTCTGATCTGACGTCATTTTTGGACTCAATTTTAACATATTGTTTAATCTATATCGTTGTTATTTCCCAACTGCGTAGCGGTATACATATAAAACCCTCCAAGTTGATTGTGTGTTAAAATTACGTGCAAGATCAGATCTATTAACATGACAATACATGTTCATTTTCACTCATCTTACCTTAACTGGACTTGTGGTTTCACCCAAATACATGAGATTACAATTCTCGAATGAAATTAAATATATTATTGATTTGAATAAAGATTTAATTTTCTCACTTGGGTATTTTGTTAGGGGATTATTTTTAACGTACTTCAAATTATGATTAAATTTTATCGCAACTTCGGATACAATTGCTTCTATTAACTTACGTGTGTAATCAAGTCTGTTTAATTTAATTCATCTGCTTGATATCTAAAAGTTGTATCTATTAATTGTCATTGATTTCAAGATACCGATTTCCATCCTATACACATGGCTTGACTTAAGATAAAGAAGGTCTCCTTCCAATAAATCTCTTTCAAATTTATAATTATTTCTAATTTACTCGACGTCCAGAAACGAAAATTCATGTGATGACTCACTTTTGATCGTAAATTAAAGTAGTCTCATATGATTTGTTAAGTTTAAGAAGTTATGACATCTGTTTCAATGTAATTACAGATAAGTACTACATCATACAAGAATCGTACATACATTTTGGGCTTGAGGAGCGTCTTGTCTAAAAGATTTTTTCCAAGCAATGCATAACAATGTTCGCCATTAGAATAAAAAACGGCTGCCCTATTGGAACACAAATACCTTGTTTTTAAAGCTCATGTATGAATGCCAAAAAGTAAAGGATATTAATTTGCCAAATCGCCAATTTACAAGCTTCTAATATTAACAGATGATCAATAAGAAAACAACTGAGCTCTAGTTCCTGGTGCGTTGCTAGGCATGGATTAAACATCCAAGGTCGGAAATATATGTTCCCATTCTGTGACGCAGAAATTTAGAAATGCTACAAGATTCATAGTGCTCGGCGTTGACAAAAATTCTTAAGGAGATCGTCACTGAGACTGCCAAAGCAGCACAACTACATTTCAAACAAAAAGAATGTGAAATTAGAAATTTCTCATTTACATTATCATTTTGACCATACTTTGTATGACTATCTGTAGAGCGAGGAAACTGCTCAGTAACGAGAAAGTAGATATTTAAAAAATGCGGACACGGATAAAAACCTTGTAATCAAAATATGAAGGGAAAATTTGTGCAAAACCTAGTTGTAAAAATTTTAATTTCTTTTATACCATTACAAAGTCAAAATTATTTACCATCCAAGGTGAATGCAATGTATTTATACATGCCAACATAGCATAGTTGAGTCAATTAATTAATTACAGAAATATCTGGAATTCCATTTTTTAAATAACGTCACATAGGACATCTAATGGTTGTCTCTTGCGAAATGTCAGAATACAATGAGGAGACGCCTAAACACAATTAAAAGTCGTATGAGTGCAAATAAACTATATAAAAGAAACAAAAAATTAGAACGTAACTCCGTCTCTAAATCAAGTGATCAATAAGCAAGATTATGTATTTATGAACATTTCTTCCAAGTAAAACAGTTTTGGAGAGGTCGTCAATTCCAGGGGCTTTGCGATCCCGACAATAAGCAAGATTAGGTATTTATGAACATTTAATCCACTTACAACAGTTTTAGAGAGGTCTTCAATTCCAGGGGCTTTGCGATCTCATACCGATAACATACATTTTACACAGCCAGATTAAAACACATTGAAGGTACACATGAAGAAATTCATGCTTTTCTGGAGTATTCCAGGAACAAATCTGCTTGTTTATACATAATACACACCATAATAATTATTCGATGGTTTGTAAATTAAAATAAATTATATTTCACTCTTTTCGGATTGATTTGTGAAAAAATCTCCTTCAGCTTGTAAACTTACGCGGTAGCAGAAAGATTTGTATTACAAGAATGTGAACAGAGCCGTCACTCATGAAGTAGCTTTTTGAAAAATGCATAGGAATATCGGATCGCATTGCGTAGGACCATTAACGGACTTAAGATGCGTGAGCAAATTTTATGAGTTGAATCACAGTGTCCAACTAGGCTTTAGTTTCAGTGCAGGCCAAACACAATGGCAAATTACTCTAAAATATGGGTGGTTTAAGCCAATAAGGCTGAATACCAACACGTATTAACGGTAGTATTCGGTTGACGTTCAACATTCTGCAATAATGGTTAGAAGTTTCAATGTTCAAATATGTTAACTCGACCTCAGTTGAAAGGGTAGTGCATATCTGAGAGAAAACCTGTTTCTATGGTGAATCTCCGAGATTTGCGTTTGCGGTTTGTCGCTTTGCACTATCAGTTACGCAAATATCCGATTGAACACCATTTCCACGTACGCGTCGAGATTGATTACGGATTCATTACTTTCTATCGAAGGCTGCAATACCGTTCACAATAACCTCTGGGCATAAGGCACGATCTAATCTTCGTTGACTGGCGACGTTTCCGAGCGTAATTCGCCGTTCCGTCATCAGGCCTGTAATGACACATATACAGTAAAATACTCACAATAGCAGATTTAAGTAAGGCTGTTTAAATCTGCTATTGCCTAGCGAAGATTAGATCGTACCTGGACAGTGAAAGTATTATTAGTAAGATTGATTAGAGGCCAGATGATGACATAGGAAATTCCACATCGAAACGTTTCCAGTCAACAAGGATTAAGTCGCACCTCATTTCCAGTGGTCAGCATGAAAGATGTGGAGGCCTTCGGAAGAAAGGAACGAATCCGCACCCAGCCAAAACGAAAGCAAAATCGATGCGAACTTGAAAATGTGGGATCAATCGGATCTTTGCGAAACGGATAGTGCAAAGCGACAATCCGATACCGCAAATCGCGGAGCTTCAACACATGCAGCTCACACTGCGCAAACATTCAAAATATAACCTGTATCTATGTCAGTCATGGCGACTTTAAATAAACAAATGCCGCCGCATTAATTTTCCCGTTACGATTGCGTTTCTTCTATATTCCACTAAGATAGGAAGATTTCGACTAAAAACTTCATCCTACCAAAGGCCTACAAAAATAAAATGTGATAAGAAAATTTCAGTTAGTCATTACAGATTCCTTATTATACTATATAAAAAGGTGTTTCGGTTTTCAGAAAATTGGGTTCTAGTAAAGAGAATGAACATAAGCTTGAATTAATCAATTCCCTTTACATAATCCTGTTTTTTTTTAAATTTCTGCACATGTTTTACAAAAGAAGTTCCTTTGGGTGTGCTAATGGCCGGTATTTTCCATAATATTTTTCATCGGCCAGTTCTATGGTAACATAAGGTTTCGGTTTCAGGCAGCGTGGCTAGCGATGACAGTGATCCCAGTCATTAAGGTCGGGAAATGTAAGCGCACAGTCTCTATCAATTATCCTTGTTGGCCAAAAAAAGCTCTTCAACATTTGGTGGATAAACTGAGAAACTATCCTTTATTATTTATTAATATTTTCTAACAGTAAATCTTGTCATATCTTGACGTAAGCTATTAACGACTGGTAAAAGGGCAAGATTCAGAGTTCTCTTGACGAATGTTTTCGAAACATTTAGCTTAAGCCAATAGAGAGGACACTACCTGAGCACAAATTGTGTTTAAACAATTAATGTTGCGCGGAGCTATCGTAATTTTAATCACATAGAAACGAACATTGGTTGCGTGGGTGGTGATAACAATTATTATAATCAAGGTTGTGATCTTTATATAAGCACCTGACCCATTAATTACTTACCAATGTAAGCAAATAATGGGTCAGGTGATTATATCAAGATCACAATATTGATTTTAATAATTGGCAGAGGTATTTGTAGATTCACACAGTTCGTGCTGTTACATACTGAATCATCTTAATTTATAGACGTACGACGTGACTATCTCGGTGCCGGATAGTACCTGACAATCACCGTAACACTGAAGGCTTCAAAACAGCATGTACTTGTATGTACATTATTGCCGGTTGGCTCACGGCGTTTCGAGGCGTCATTATTCGCCTCATCATCTGTTATCCAATACAATAGTGTTACAAAACATAAGTTATAACAAATCATCATCATCATTTCCAGCCACAGTGACTAATGTTTCACTGCCATATAACCATAAGTAGTGAAAAAAAAGTATATAAGTGAATTTAGATAAATTATTATTGAGATTTACGAGAGAGGGAGAGGGGTAGAGAGAGAAGGAAAACCTTGCTACTATGAGTAAATTTATCAGGATAACTCACAGAAATGAGGCAAACTAAACCTCTCCACAACACCATTATGGCCAAGTTAGCATTCGGGCAAGGCGACATCAGCAACACAGCTTCCTTGCGGATTTCACCGTATCACGTCATAAACAAACCGAACCTCGCAGCTAACTTTGCCCTACTAAGAAAAGAAAGTTACGAAGATGATTCTACTATACATCTGCAACAAGATCGCCACTGAGCTCGATTCGCTGCCATATCGCTAAGGGTTTCTAACCAAGAACTGTGATGTGCACGAGGACCCCATCCCGGCAGACGAGTGGATCCTATACTACCCAATTTGGATGTAAGTGACTTTAATTGTTTCTGCCATTCGAGTATGCTGTACTTAAATTTATTTTAGATTTACTGACGGCTAGGTGGGTCTAAAAATTAGGCCTTCATTAGTTACTTACCGGTACTCACAAACACGCTAAAATACATACGCAAACACGGACGAGACTCGAACCGAGGAACATATGTTTCAGGGTCTGAGCCCTATCCACTGCGCCACACGTGCCGAATGAGTTAATTTTACTACCTTGTGCACTGCTTAGTTTATACTGACACAATCCATATATATATATATATATATATATATATGATTGAAAAATGTATGCTTATATATTTGTACGATAATAATACAGATGTTTTTATTCCGCGAACCCGTCACGTCAAATTTAAGCCCATTCTAATATGCGCAACTCTACTGGGACGTGGATGAAGAAAATGAGGTAGAACAAATAGGGCCCACAACGATATGTTCAGAGACACCACTATCAAAGTAGACAAATACCAATGTGCCACAATAAAAGGCTTCAAGTAGTAGAATAGTGCGTTGCGGCTGGCGGTAGTTTTGTTATGTTGTTCGACGACTGGTTAAATACAATGGGATTGGTGTTTACTTCAAGCTCGCAAACTTGATTTAAAGAATTGTTACCACCACCCGCGCAAACAATTATTGTTAAGTAGTAGAATAGTTTAGCCCATGTCAACTGAACATAACTATTTTTAGCTTTTGTATATGTTTAGAAAGACATGTAAACTTCGCCGCACCTGCAGAGTTTAAATCAAACCCATGCTTGACACACGATTGATGCTAATACAAAGTAGTGGCTTCCAAATTAACCATCACGAGTTAAATCGTTTCTCATAGAATCTGTCCTTTATTACACGATTGTAGAACATAAGTTATTCCGCTAATAAGCATGTGATTTCAATGCAAATTTGGTGTACTTTAGTGAGAAAAATAACAATCAACTAATCATGTCAGCGACATACGACAGACCAATTTCATCAAACCTATTTTAACCACGTTAAAACTAAATTATATTTAAGCACATGCACAACATCTTAAATAGAATCAAGCAACAAATAATTGCTCATTTGATAATTGATATATAGGAAATCAAGTCTATGGACTAGAAGTAAACACCAAATCAAAATTTTACGCTAAAGCCAGTTACATGGACCAAGAATTTAGAATTTCTTCTTTAGCCATTTATAGCTTGCAGCCGGTATTTCTATCAATAGTGTAAGCGAGGTCCAAGAATTGTTGAAGTTCATCTGTATGTGCAAGTGGTATTAGTCTTTTCGACACTGTTTTAAAGGTCACAAAAATTTATGGGATCAATATTTATCGCAAGCATTTCCGAACTTGTTTTACATAATTGATTATTTTATAAGCAATCAATTGACAAACTAAGAATAGATTCATCATTGAGCTATTCATCAATTGGACGGATACTACGCAAGTAACCTACCCTAGAGTTGGAGCTGATACCACAATTGACGGTTGTCGGACGATTGATAGCACCAGTAGGTTGGTAAAATCTCGATTCCTTTACATTTTCACGTGAAGAGCATTTAAAAGAAAATGACCGATGGGTTCTCATTGGTCCCGTGACTCTGAAGCCGTCCTTACACAGCTTGCCTGGAAATGATTTAGAATAAAGATTACCCGGATTTTCAGGACTTCATTTCCAGTCCCATCTTCAGGGTTGACACCATACTCACAGTTGTTTTCTCTGCAATAGGTATAACGTTTAGATATGTAATTGAATGATACCATGACTACCACGGAAGTGGGATTATTTATATCGACCAAGATTAGGCATTTACAGAAAGGAAATGGCGCTCAGAATGGTTTCGATGCGCAATTTCCGTGGATTCCGTAGTCAAAAAATGCAATTGTAATTCGTGTGATAACTATCGTGGTATACGCTTGACTCTAGTGATATCTAGGCTATTTGCTTCGATTATCTTACGCCGACTGAGCGCTTCGCATGAATCACACACTAGACAATAATAAGCCAGATTCCGGTCAGGACGAGGTTGCATGGATAATATGTTACCTTAAGGCAAGTTATTGAACAGCAACGTGTATATCGCCGTTGCACAATAGCCGTCTTTCTAAACTTTAGGAGCATATTTGACTTATTGGATGGAAATGTTTTTCCAAAATCGGTATCCTGGTGTATTTGTAAATTTTATACGCGGTCTCTACATCAACACTTCTTGTCGCTTAACGAAATAACGCACAACTTTAAAACTAGCAACGGAGTTCAGTAGGGCTGTCCACATTCACATTTCTGTCTCATTTCATAATAGATGCTGTTATGAACAATGATTTTCTATACGTCCATGGTATAGGTGCTGAAGTTCTTTCGGGTGGCAGATTAGTCGATTATGGCAATGCAGTCTAGATTGTATTACTATTCCACAATCAAGATTCTGCTCTGGCTACCTTGAATAGATTTGAAGTCGTTTCATATTTCGGTATGAAATCGCGCATTTTAAATGTAAGATACAGGATCACCCACCACTCACTAAAACTCTGCGACTGCATGGTAAAGATCTGGACATAGTTGACAGATTTACATAACTTGGGAGCTCTATTAGTAACTAAGGCAATGTGTGACGAGGTAAACATAGGAATCGCGAAAGCTAGACTAGCTTTTTGAACTCATCGCCCTTTATGGAGAAACGCGAGTATTTAACACTGCTTTAAATGTCGTTTTTACAATGCATATGTAAGCACATTTTTATTATACGCATCTGTTCGTCACCAATGCGGGGACATCATGCAACTATCCGTCTGGATCCAACATCGTCGACTTCAATGGTACGGCAGGTGATGAACCCAGGTCAATGTGCAAACTGGCGCCGCCGCCGAGGTGGGCAACTGAAGACATGGCTTGCAACAATCAAATCGGACATGGAACTCCTAGGTTTACGCAATGTTTATGGTCCGCGTCATTGGCCCTCTTTATGTGCCGAAATGGCTGCCAACCGCCCGGCATGGAGAGGCTTAATTCGGGATATCAATGGAGCCGGCTTATCCTCTAAAAGGAGTCAGCCGCAGTAAAAAAAAGTAATGAGACACCGCATTAAAGTTGATAATTTTAGGCACTTACTAGTATTCGGACTTCGTTGTTTTGTATGCATAACACATGCAGATTACCAACTATGAAAAACAAAACTCAGACATACATAAACATATTTTTGAGCGATCAACAAGTGCACCTCATTAGACAAACAAGTAGGGCACCATTAACTGCACTGGCTCGGTCATGTTTTCGTATGCCCCCGATTCGATTGCCCAGTGGAGCACTATTCTCTCACCCAGCGCCAGATTGGCGTAAGAAACAAATTGGACAGAATTTGACCTGGCAGAAACAGTTGAAGTCACTTACAACCAAACTGGGTAGTATAGAACCACATGCACATCATAGGTCTTGGCTAGAAGACCCTACGCAATATAGCACCGAACCGAGCTCAGTGGCGACCTCGTTGTAGATTTATGGTGGAATCATCTTCCTAACATTCTTAGCTTTTTGGGCACAGCTAACTGCATGGTTTGGTTTTGTTCATGACATGATTCAGAGAAACCGACAAGGAAGCTGTACTGCTGGTGTTGGATTGCGTTAAAGCTGACTTGGCCATAATCGTTTTCTGTATAGGTATATATATATATATATATATATATATATATATATATATATATATATATAAATAAAACCTGGTTCACGTCATAAATCGCTCGCTTTGAAAAAAAATAAAACGATTTTTCTTCTTTTAAAATAAAATTATTTTCGTTTATTCTCTTCTCATGATTATATAGCAAATCAACAGTTAAAAGCGTCTTTTGTACTACCGTCATCAATTGATTTGACACACGTTTAAATTGCAGTGCCATTTTATTCTGGTCGACCAGCATACGTAAGTCTATCGACAGCTTACGCATGCATATCGATAATAAACGGTTGAGGTCAGTTTATGTATCTGATAAATTTTCATTTTTTTAAGTTGAACATGAGAATGGTAATATGAAATTTATCAAAGCCCGCATATATAAAGAATTTTAAATATGGTTAATAATATTCTAGAAATATCTATGGATAAAATATTATGGATTCGTCTGTACTTATTAACAAACCGCAAACTTAGATTTTATCGGTATTCTAGCAATGTGTGAAGTCTATACTATGTTTTATCCACGTTTATCTTTGCAGTACAGACTTACTTTTTTCATAAATTTTTGATGCATCATATCTTCATTTAGATGCTTCGGTAAGCACTAGATATGCCTCTTTAGGACACATGCTTATATTGGAGCCTTGTTAGTTTTGTTACTATCCCAATCAAGTTTGACTTATCTTCCTATTACTTTCCCCGTGTTACATCAATAAATAAGCTTATTGATGGCATTAGCTTCGCCCTGAACGAAATTGAAATATTTTTACAACCAACATTGTTATCTGTGAGAAGTATATGCTCACAAATCGCTGATTTTCGTGTAAAATAAATATATGCAGGGCATTATTTGATGAGTACCCTATAAGTACGAAACCGGTCGCCATAATGAATGCCATTTGCTGCCTTATGCTTTATATATATATATATATATATATATATATATATATATATATATGCAAACTGCACATATACCTTGTTATCACGCTGTGAATTACTACTATATGTATCCACAATATGCTTCCTCCACTATAATATAGCTTTCAAACAAAAGCTTGCAAGAGATCATATCGTCTATTTGTAAAATATTGTATGATAAACTATGTTTTTGGGACGGATGCAATTGGGTCTTACGGATAGGTATTCGGAAAACACGTTAGCTTAAATGTGAGTCAATAAAATTACATCTCTTCAATAACGATTTCGTACAACTGTCCGACCAAACCTGCTATGGGCGCTGTAATGTTTTTAAAATATTTAGAAAGCTTGCCTCAGCTACCAAATCAGATGTGTTAAAAAGAACAAACGAGGTACATATTAGCTTACCTTTATGAATGTATCCGTGAAATGATTGCAGTTTTTGTGCAACAAATGGTATTTGTTTCCTGGAAACTCGGAACCCATGCTCTCAATCAGCTGATCGACATCCTCTTCTGAAAAATCTGTAGTGCCAACCTTTATCGCCTCTCTATACCAGCAGACAGGACGATACAAGGAACAGAGAACGAAGTGGCGTGAAAGAAAAATAAAACACAAAGGGTAATACAATTTAACAATAATTGTTTGCGCGGGTGGTGGTAAAAATTCTTTAAATCAAGTTTGCGAGCTTGAAGTAAACACCAATCCCATTGTATTTAACCAGTCGTCGAACAACATAACAAAACTACCGCCAGCCGCAACGCACTGACGCGTTTCGACCTTCCATGATCATCATCAGAGTACGACGGCAAACTGACTATCGAGGATCAAACCGCATTGAATATATATGGAAATCAAATTTAGATATGCGGCTCTCACCTCTAGCAGTCTCGCATACATTGAACTTGACTGGAAATGTCGGCTGCACAATTTCTATGCAGTCACGAACATTAACTGTTTGTAGCTTTCGCCACATATACATATATAGGCAATACAATTTAACAATAATTGTTTGCGCGGGTGGTGGTAACAATTCTTTAAATCAAGTTTGCGAGCTTGAAGTAAACACCAATCCCATTGTATTTAACCAGTCGTCGAACAACATAACAAAACTACCGCCAGCCGCAACGCACTGACGCGTTTCGACCTTCCTTGATCATCATCAGAGTACGACGGCAAACTGACTATCGAGGATCAAACCGCATTGAATATATATGGAAATCAAATTGAGATATGCGGCTCTCACCTCTAGCAGTCTCGCATACATTGAACTTGACTGGAAATGTCGGCTGCACAATTTCTATGCAGTCACGAACATTAATTGTATTGCCTATATATGTATATGTGGCGAAAGCTGCAAACAGTTAGTGTTCGTGACTGCATAGAAATTGTGCAGCCGACATTTCCAGTCAAGTTCAATGTATGCAAGACTGCTAGAGGTGAGAGCCGCATATCTAAATTTGATTTCCATATATATTCAATGCGGTTTGATCCTCGATAGTCAGTTTGCCGTCGTACTCTGATGATGATCAAGGAAGGTCGAACGCGTCAGTGCGTTGCGGCTGGCGGTAGTTTTGTTATGTTGTTCGACGACTGGTTAAATACAATGGGATTGGTGTTCACTTCAAGCTCGCAAACTTGATTTAAAGAATTGTTACCACCACCCGCGCAATCAATTATTGTTTTATTGTATTGCTTATATGTGTATATGTGGCGAAAGCTGCAAACAGTTAATGTTCGTGACTGCATAGAAATTGTGCAGCCGACATTTCCAGTCAAGTTCAATGTATGCAAGACTGCTAGAGGTGAGAGCCGCATATCTCAATTTGATTTCCATATATATTCAATGCGGTTTGATCCTCGATAGTCAGTTTGCCGTCGTACTCTGATGATGATCATGGAAGGTCGAAACGCGTCAGTGCGTTGCAGCTGGCGGTAGTTTTGTTATGTTGTTCGACGACTGGTTAAATACAATGGGATTGGTGTTTACTTCAAGCTCGCAAACTTGATTTAAAGTATGTGTGTAAACATCTGCTTTCTCCATAAAAGGCGAGGAAATAAATCTATTTCTTTCCGCAGAACAAAACGTGTACTTTAAAATTAATAAAACGAACACAAACAAATAAATACATACATAATGCGTAAATACTTACAAACATACATACAAGACAAATACAAATATACATATATACGTACATGCATACATACATACATGCATGCAGACATATATACATACAGATATGCATACAATCAAGCATAAAAACATCTATACATACATGAATTCAAACGTACATAAATACAAACACACATAAAACATACACACACACAGAGAAACATGCATACATACATACATACATGTATACATTCATACATGCCTGAACTCCAGTAGCCTCTGACTGTACTCGCTGGGATTTGTGTATATTTTCACACAAAATGAATATAGCAATCAGCGGAAACGACTGGAGAACCATAATCGATTTCTTTCACGACAAATGATTGTTTTCTTATAATGTTACCAGTAAAGCAATAAGACATCGTAACAGAAATCTTATATTCAATAAACTGTGGTGTGATCGATGACCAGATTGATCCTCGTTTCCAAATACGCGTTCGTCGGATTTTCACTCCGATGGCATCCACACCATTCACACAAACCACTGGCAATGAAGTTCGATCCAACATTGGCTATTTAACGTTTCGGTAATTCATTTCCAGCACCATCTTCATAAATCCCATAGAACACAGTACACTAATCACAGGATCAGCCTTAAGCAAATAGCGGTTACATAGTTTAAGAGGCGTCGACCAACATCTTCCGAATTATATGGAACGAAGGTAAAAAAAGTCAAATCCATGCTGTCTGGTCTTGGTGCTGAAAATTGGAACTTACTGTGCACTAAGATAAGATCCGCTATGCATATTGCAGGTACCACAGTATGAGGTATTGCAGGCTCCCATAGTATCAGCCGTTGGGACCCTGAAAATTCTTATGAGATTCTCGAAAGAAGGTGCCAAATTCATGCTAGCCTGGCTTATTATAATACTCATAGAGCTATAAGACGCCAAATAAAGAGCAATCTAATAGTCGATGTTAAATCCTTTTAGACCAGTATGGCTGAAAATATTGAAGGTGCGTTCGTATAAGGTAGTATGTTTATGACGTGATACAGTGAAATCCGCAAGGAAGCTGTATTGCTGATGTCGCCTTTCCCGAATGCTAATTTGGCCATAATGGCGTTGTGGAAAGGTTTAGTTTGCCTCATTTCTGTGAGTTAACATGATAAATTTACTCATAGTAGCACGTATTCCTTCTCTCTCTCGTAAATCTTACTAATAATTTGTCTAAATTCACCTATATACTTTTTTTCCACTCCTTATGGTTATATGGCAGTGGAACATTAGTCACTTTTGACTTTTGTGTGGTCTGACATGATGATGATGTTGAGGTAGTATCCGATGTTCATTTCAACATATTCATGCAACAGATCCAATAAAATTAAACGCTAGCGAAAGAATAAATTATTGAAACATAAATCTCACAAAAGATAGATAGAATGTGTGGACTACATAGGTAGGCTGTGCATTTCAAAGAGCAATATTAATGGCAACATGCATCAGTCTCGATGCTCGAAAGTGGAACTCTAATCTCGTACAATCATCAGAGTTAGAACTACGCTATGCTATCTTGTCACTTAAACATTTCAAAGCTTCAGGCTCGGGTGGTTTGTTTCAAACCTTAGTTAAGGAGGGTAGTTATATAATTTGTTTAACGTTGAATAAACTTTAGCGTAATACATTAAATAAGGCAAAACGGAAAGCAATATTCGTGCGATAACAATGGTAGTCCAATATGAACATCAGTTTGACTAGTCGGTCAACAGGCAAGACTTTTTTATGGATTAGAATTAAACAGTTGTAACGAAAGTAGAATATTAAGAATCAACAACTCTGTGCGGCAAAGTGGCTCATTGATTAGAGCACCAGATTCCGAAGAAGAAGTGCCCAGGTTTGAGCCCAGTACGCGTCAAATTCTGGCCAGTACATGAATAGTTCCCAATAAGAACGAAACCGGTCTATTGGATGAGTTGCCTTTTCTACACTATACAATTCTTATTTTATACTGACACATGTAAGTAATTAATGGGCCAGGTGCTTATATCAAGAACGCAACCTTGATTATAACAATTGTTATAACCGCCCGCGCAACCAATGTTCTTTTAATTATATGAATGTCCATTTCAATACCACTACCCCATGTAGTGTGGCGTCTGTTCAGTAATGAAAGATTTGGAATGGTTATATGGATATTTGGGACTAAATGGATGCCATATGAGCTCCACCTAAAGGAAAAATAGACTAACTAAGTTACATTAGTTAGTATATAACTGAAAATTGTGCGTGGTGTAGTGTGCGGCAGGGTGGTTCATTGGTTAGAGCACCAGATTCCGAAGCAGACGTGCCCAGGTTCGAGCCTAGTCCGCGGCAAATTCTGGCCAGTACATGATGAGTTCCCAATAAGGACAAAACCGGTCTACTGGATGAATTTCCTTTTATACACTATAAAATTCTTAGTTTATACTGACATATGTAAGTAATTAATGGGTCAGGTATTTATATCAAGATCGCAACCTTGATAATATTTATAGACAACTCGTATAAACAGCAATTTAATATAGAATACAAATGTGACTTACTTAAACAAATAGGTATCACCAAGCGAATCTGAACAGCGTGGATCCATATTAAAGATTCCGCTACAAGGCATTGGATGACCACCGTAGCAGTATTCTAAAATATTATGAAAAGAATTAAGTAAAAAAGGAGAACAGAAGGAGAGATTGCGAAAACTAATAAAAACAAATAACAATTTTCGTTTTTAGTCCACAGCCAGTGAAGGTTCCGGTCTACCAATCAGAGGGCTCTAGTCATTCCTATACTGCAAGTCATTATAAAATGGATAGCATTAATCATTTCTCAAAAACTAATTAAGCTGACTGAGTTGACTGGCAATAGATATCCTCATTTGCTGTTCCAACACACACTAGGCTCCATAGGAAGACGAATGGCGATGTTACCTCCATAGAAGTTGGACATATTGCACGTCACCTAAACACTGCTTTTTATTGCTCCTCAAATTTTCCTGCCAATTAAGTCTACTGAAGTCTACTTTGTGGAAGACTGATCTCTGAATGTGTGCATGAGTGAAACCAAACTTTACGCCTCTTTGTGATGATTCTGTTACAACATCATCACCCTCATGCATAGCCATACAAAAGCCAATAATAACCAATGTTTCACTGACATATAAACATTAGAAGCAAAGTTGGCATCTTACATCGTGACGAATATTATTATTGAGCATTCATATCACCCATAATCAAGGCTATATCTGAACTTCTTGCTCTACTTGGTAAGGATCTTAGTTTGCCGTACAAAGCGTCCTTGGTTTCGTCCGTGCTTCAATCAGTAGGATCGCATGCAGATACAACGAAAAGGCAACGTTGATTACGTCTTTTGCATTGGTTTTAATAGGTTATTTAAACGTGCCGCACAAAGTCGGCTATTTACATCGATCCATTTAATTCGGCAAGATTCAACGCTCCGTTTACCGGCTTGACAACCAGATGGTCAAAGCCAATAACGCGTAGATAAGTATTGTGCACCCAGTTTAATGGATGACAGTCTGCTTAAATTATTTTCTATATTTGGCAACCGGATATTGGGCTCAGTAATATGATCAATATCAACCATAGTTCTAGTATCTAGAAGAGCGTTATTGTTAGACTGAGAAGGGGAAAGAGAAGGAAAGGAGGCAGAATCGGAGATGAAGGTTCCAGGAGTAGCGCAATTTCGCTTATCCGCCCTTCACGACTCAGCAGATAAGGCGACCGTTTTTGTACTGCACGACGGCCAATGCAGTATGTAATCATTATAATTTATATTAGATCATGAGTATATGTGGACTGTAAAAGAACACTAGGTCGCCCACTCCTAATGAGAATGGTTTGCATTCGGAGTTCTTCGTTTCGAAGATAGTCTGCCAACCAACACTGATGAGCACCATCTGCCCAGATGCTAGTAGCTAAAATTTTCCTTCAGCAGCCGAAACTTACTCTTAACATCTGGCACGCTTAGTCTCATTCCGTCACTACACATTTAACACATTTAAATGTTACTGCGTAGTTAGGCCAAAATCGGGGCTTCACATGAAACGGAATGATAGCTATGTCGCATTAGACCCGGCAAGTCATTTTCAGACAATCAGCTGATGGAAGACTTAAAAAAAGGAATAAGTAAGAACCCATCAATCGAGGCCAATAATCAGAGCACCTGAAAATGTACAACATTCAAGATTTTACCGACCTAAGAGTGCTATCAATTATCCCGCACAAGAAAAATGCGGTCAAATCTACAAGAAGGACAGCACTGCGCAAAGAGTTTTAACATTTAATCACGTAGAGATTTATCTTTAGTTAATTTGATTTCAAGTATGTGTCATCAGAAAATAAATAAAATTTCAAGTTTTTGTAGAAGACAAAGAATCGGTCAACATGGTCTTTTTAGTTGGTTTTCAGTAATAATTAGTTGTTTTTCTGGTTATGTTGCGTTGTCTTAATGCTGACATGGCCATAATGTTGCTAATTAGATGCTTAGTTTGCCTCACTTCTGCGTGTTAGCGAGAAAAATATACTTGTAGTGTAACTGGTGCTCTTATTCATAAATCTCACTAATGATTTGTGTGCATAAATTAAAATTTTTTTCGATATTTATTAAAAAATTTCTTGTTTTTTGTTTCTCATATGGTTATATAGCAGTGAAACATTAGCTACTATTGAATTTTGTATGGCGAAGCACGATAATGATGATGACTTTTTTGGTGGGTGCATTAAAATTTTGATAACAGGTAATTTTAACTAATAAGCATATTAAAAAGGAGGCTGACATTTCGACGGTTTCAAAAGAAGACGACTGACTTGTGCAATAAAAGTATAACAAGAATAAAATGTTAGCTTTGGAACATATGATCAACATCAGAAAAATAGGATAGTAAATATCTTCACACGTCTTCATTATGGCGAAAGAAAAATGTAACGAAATTTATGTTTGTATAAAATACTAATTGCATCATGGGGTTGCAGGTTTCTCTTAGGTTATCTAATTTTATCCCGACGCAATGATGCTTTGTTTTAATTTTACCAGCTGATGTAAATGGTATGCAAAGCGTATCGAATTAGAACAACTCCATAGATCATTAGAGCGATAGCTTGTGATATTTGCTTATTTCCAAGTGATACTTAAAATCTAAATACTGCCAAAATAATATTAAATTAAATTTTATTTCGCATTTTTCTTGTGCGGGACAATTGATAGCACTCGTAGATAGGTAAAATCTTGAATCATTTACATTTCCAGGTGCACAGATTTTGTTTGGCATTGATTGATGGGTTCTCACTTGTCCCTTGACGCTGAAGCCGTCCATCAGCTGTAAATAATATTAAATTTAATTTAATTTCGCATTTTTCTTGTGTGGGACAATTGATAGCACTCGTAGATCGGTAAAATCTTGAATCATTTACATTTCCAGGCGCACAGATTTTGTTTGGCATTGATTGATGGGTTCTCATTTGTCCCTTGACGCTGAAGCCGTCCATCAGCTGTTTGTCTGAAAATGACGTTGAAACCAGAATTTACGGTTTTTGACAAATTTTCAGGACTTCATATCCAGTCACATCCTCAAAGTTAATACCATGCTCACGGGAAAAAAAACAACTTGTGGCAAACTTGTTATCCTCATTCAAGCGTTACACTTATTTTGATCATGTTCGCTTTCTGAAATTATACGCCAATATAGTTAATGACATGATTCTTTGTTCGCGTATATATGGCAATCAAAAACGTAATTAAGCATAATATTTCAATATTCCATTCAAACTGGGTAATAGAAACAAACAATTTCCCAAAAGACGAATAAGGGAACGAAGAGCATACGGACATGACCAAGTGCATGGATGGTACGCGCGTTGAATTAAGGGAATAATCACTGGATCCAGTTCGTGACTAATAATGCGGCTGTATGCGTTATTGCACGTGTCCACAGACTCGGCATTCCTCTACCAGGTGCGCTGAGAATGGCGCATCGAACAACAAAAGAATAGAACACATAAACTCATTAAATTATAATGTCTCTTGACGCTCAACGATCAGCGACGAGGACCAAATTAAGTTAGCCTAAGGGATAGCAAAGCTGTTCAGGCTCCATAAGCTTAAGACAAGCGCTACTTGATTTAAGAGGGCGTAAAATAGACGGAGGGCTCTACCGGTGTGCATAGCTTGACAAACTCAAATGCAATAAGCATCTGAAGTCTAAAATTCTCGGCCAATGTTGCAAGGGATAAAATTTCCAAGATTGACAACAAGGCATATCTCATCACGTTCTACCACTTTGAACGTCCGGCGATGGCAAACTTTTTCCAGACATTCCACTATAGGCTAAAGAACGAGGACACATCCTGGGAACAGTTAGTGGCAATTTTCTTCTTCGTCTTCTCATTTCGATGGTATCACCATATAGTTAGCATATTGCATATTGTCAAACTGACGAGCATCACCTATTTAGCATAGGAGAATATCGCAAAGACATCTTTAGCTCAAATGTTGGCGGCGCGCAATTTTGAAAAAAATAAAACATATATATATATATATATATATATATATAGAATGGAAGTGATTTATATCAAGATCGCAACTATGATTTCAGTAATTGTTAACAGTGCCCACGCTAGAAATGATCATTTAAATATTCAAATGTTCAATTACTGTAGGGGCGGATTGTAAGACTGAGGTACATGCAGTTGACACCAGGCGGAATCCCGTCGGAACTGGTCTGATTCGACTCGTATACATCACTGACGTCATTGTCTAATTTCAGTTGCTGAACAGACTAGTCAAATTAAGTTGTAAATAAAAGAACTGACTTAGTAACTGGCTATTGATGATCGCCCACTTAGTCTACGATAATTTTTGCCTCACAATTTAAGTGATGAGTCTGCGCAAATATTTCAGAAGTGAAGCGGCTCCATAATACCTCATTTCAACACAAAGATATGCCATTTCAAAAAGAGAAAGATAATAAAAATCAATACCGCAGTTTCGCTAATTGCAGAATTTCTTGCTTTTACGATCAGTGCTACAGAGACAGGAAATGGCCGTACTAGTCTGAAAAAACCTTACTTGGCATCGGATCTGTGCATACAGATCAGAGTTTGTTAAACTTTGATGCTAACTTCAATCAGATGACAAAATTTCAGCAGCGTTGTTCCCAATGCACCGTACAGTTGATTTTTAGTTCTTTCCGAAGCCAATAAGTCTGTATGAAAATTCCTAACAGCGGAGCAGCTTTCGCCAATATAGAAAAAAAGAAATTATCTGGTCCTTAATTTGTTGAACAAGGCTTTTGTGTTCCATGTTCAAAATTTACTTATCAAATATTTTGATACCGATTTCAGTTTCATTGTCAGTTGAACAGCTAGTATATACCATATGCACAATAAATCATGAAAATAATAAATTTCGTTCAATCTGGTGCATTTATAGTTCTAACTGACTGATAGGATAATGAATGTTCCAATAAGCAGGCATGTGTCACGTATGAGTCTTTCGCCGAAACAATGAGCAGCTCAGGTAAATATAATTGCTCACACAATTGCATCCATCTAAGCGAAACTATCGTCCACAAATTGCCCTTCTCCTATACAAGAGTTTGGCGGGCTTGCGTAGCCTACACACTCTTTTCATTTAATTTACTATTTAGCATATAATGTTAAAACAGATAATCAAGGTTATATAACTAAACTAGGTTTGATTGTGCGGAAGATGATAACTATATAATTCAAGTTTGCGAGCTTGATATAAACACAAATCCTTTTATGTATACATTTGTCAGTATAAATTGTAGACTGGTTTCATTACATTACTACATTACTGCGGCTGGCTTCTTTTAGAGGATAAGCCGGCTCCATTGATATCCCGGATTAAACCTCTCCATGCCGGGCGGTTGGCAGCCATTTCGGAACATAAAGAGGGCCAATGACGCTCCCAGTGACGCGGACCATAAACATTGCGTAAACCTAGGAGTTCCATGTCCGATTTGATTGTTGCAAGCCATGTCTTCAGTTGTCCGCCTCGGCGGCGGCGCCAGTTTGCACATTGACCTGGGTTCATCACCTGCCGTACCATTTCGTCTTCGGGTTTGCGTAGTACGTGCCCGAACCATTGAAGTCGACGATGTTGGATCCAGACGGATAGTTGCATGATGTCACCGCATTGGTGACGAACAGATGCGTTCGACACTCGGTCCATCCATTTTGTCTTTGTGATGTACCTAAGGCACCAATGGTCGAATACTTCGAGCTTTTTGGAGTCCTCAGAACGTAATGGCCAAGTCTCACAGCCATACAGTAGCACAGGGCGAACAGTAGTCTGGTAGACTCGGATTTTCGTTTTGAGGCTGATTTCACTTCTTCTCCAAAGTGAGTTCTTCAATTGTAAGAAAGCAAGTCTGGCACGGTCGATGCGTGTTCGGACTTCATTCTTTGCTTGACCAGTTGGAAGTATTTTTGAGCCAAGGTACGTAAAATCGTCGACTGTTTCGATTGGGCTGTCGTACACCGTGAGCTGCTCATCAGATGAAGATACACCGATGGCGAAGGCTTTCGTTTTGTCGGCATTGATTTCCAGACCAACGGCTGATGAAAACTGGGCCACTTGATCCAAAACGGCTTGCATGCTCCCAAAGCTGTCAGCAAGGAGAACAACATCGTCTGCGTAATCAACATCCGTCAGCCATAGGTTATTTGATACTTGAACGCCTCGGAACTCAGTTAGCGCGTTGCTCAGAATCCAGTCAACCGCATAATTGAACAATATGGGTGACAAGGGACATCCTTGTCGAACCCCTGTGTGCAGACTGAATTCATCCGATTCTTCTCCGTAAACACGTACTCTGGCTTTGGTGGCTGCATAGTAGGCCTTGATCAGATTGACGAGTTTTATGGGCATACCGTCGAGCAGCATGATGTTCCATAGGGAGTCGCGATCAACAGAGTCAAAAGCAGCTCGGAAGTCAATAAAACAAGCGACGGTTGGTTGTTGAAATTCGTTGCGATGTTCCAAAACTCGCCGTAATGTAAAGATCTGATCAACACAGCCTTTGCCTGGGCGGAATCCACCCTGATTGGGACGGGTACGGACATGCCGCTCATTACAGAAGCGGTTCAATAGAATCGACGCCAACAGCTTGGATGCGGTGTTGAGAAGACTGATACCACGGTAGTTTTCGCACCTTGATCTATCACCCTTTTTGGGAAACGGTAGCAGGATTGACATTCCGAAGTCTGACGGGCATGCTTCTTGTTCCAGATAGAAGAGAACAGTCGATGGATTGATGGCAGTAGTGCGCCTATACAGGCCTTGTAGATCTCTGCAGGAATTCCATCTTCACCGGGGGATTTCTTGCTCTTCATGCGCTGGATGGTCGTAGCGATCTCAACCTCAGTTGGGGAAGAGCAGTCCACATCGTAGCTGGGTGTAGATGTTGCAGGTGGTTGCGGTGGGGAGCGGCCACTGTATGGTCGGTTCAATAACTGCGAAAAATGTTCAACCCATCTTGCGATTTTGCCATTGACATCAGAAATCAAGTCTCCTGTTGCGCTGCGTAGAATTGTCTCTGCATTGCGCTTACCGGATGCTTTACGTATAAGACGGAAGAGACCCCGAAATCACCGACGTTTGCAGCCGATTCCATGGCGGAAGCCATTTCATCCCAGTACTGCTTACGGTCAGCCCGAGCAGACCTCGTGGTTTCACGTCTCAGGTGGCGATAATTAGGCGCGTTATTCATCCGGGCATCTCTTGCTTTTTGTGACGCCCGCATCGTGCGTTCAGAGATCCAGTCTTTATGGTGACTTTTGATGGTTCCGAGCGTTTCAAGCGCAGCTTGCTGAGTAGAGAGTTTCAAGTTATTCCATTGATGCTCCACATTGGTTTTATCTACGGCATGAGTTTCACCGTCAGCGGCAGTCAACTTTGCAGTGATTGAGGCAGATAGCGCTGTATAACGGGATGGGTCCGTTAGGGCAGCAACATTCAGGCGTTTCGTAGGTTGACGGCGCCGTCGGGACTTGAGATGGAGCCTCAATTTGGCGCGTACTAGAGTGTAGTCGGACCCTCCTCGGTTGCCAGTTTCAGCTCCTCGGTATGACCTGCAATCTTCGACAGAAGACATCCAACGCGACCGTACCAGAATGTAGTCGATCTGATTGGCTGTGTGACCATCGTTTGAATACCAGGTGAGCAAATGCTTCCGAGGGTGTTGGAAACGCGTATTGGTAACGCACATATGGTTGACTTCTGCAAAGCTGATAAGTCGTGCTCCGTTCTCGCAGCGCTCACCTAGACCAAACTTGCCCAGTATGTGTCTGGTGGATGAGTCAGAAGGTCCTGTTCGTGCGTTCCAGTCACCAGCAACAAACAGTATGTCGCCTCTGGAAATTCCGTTGATGGTCTCTTGCAATTGGTCGTAGAACTCATCTTTCACATCTGAATCAGCTGCGAGGGTTGGTGCGTAGACGGCTACGACTGTGATGTTAAAAGGTTTCCCTCTCAGTCGGACCGTTGCGATCCTCGGTGATACAGGATTCCAAGCCAGCATGGCTCTCTGCGCTGTAGGACCAAGTAAAATGGCTACACCGTGTTGTCCGGACCCGTCAACTGGTCCGCTGTGATGCATCAAGTATGTTGATTCTGCCGGGCAGTCGGACTTCAGACAGGCATGCAACTTCAATCTGGTAGTCATATAAAGATTTGGCCGTGATTGCTTGGCTGCCGATATCAAGCAGTGTTCGAACATTCCAACAACTGAAATAAATAGGTGTTTTCGCGCTGATAAAACCAGATAGCTTTTCACTTGACACCCTAGCCTCTGGGGAAGCACAGAGCGCGTCGCTTGCCGGGGACGCCGTAGCATGAACGGTATTCATAGATTGTGATATTTTCATGGAGTTTCTTGGGAATTTGGTACAAGTGGTGTCCCCTCACCACTCGGCTTTTTGATCGAGGACGCACCTCTAGCCTTTGCACATCCAAGCGCAGTCTGCAAGGCAGCAGTAAATAGTATGGTTGCCGGTGGCTGTTGAGAGCTCATTCGCCATTCGGAAGTACGGGGTACTGTCCAGGAGTCCATGTAATCCTGTGGCTGTTGTCCCCTTTTGTGACGGGGAACACACGCCGAGTCATGGTGCCGTCGTCGGGCTCATGTGGTATTTTATAGGAGATCCGATTGCCGGTCGGAGATCCACCACGCCCTGGTGACACCACCGCCATAGCCCCGTTAGCCCATGTACGATCGATCATCGAAACATGGTTGACACCGTCGTACCACGTTGAGGAGGGGATGGTCTTTACGACGGGACTGGTTTCATACTTACTGGGAACACTTCAAGTAATGTCTAGAATATTGCTACGTACAAGGTTCAAACCGCGGCGCATGGCTTCGGAGTCTGATTATCCACTGCGCCATCTTGCTGCACATCGCAGACAATTTTTCATTGTATACAAGCTTATGATTTCGTTTAATCCTAACTTTAGGTGCAGCCTACTACTAGCCACTTCACACAAAAACCACGATGCCTGGTGATGTGGTACAGAATTGAAGATCTATTTAATTAAGCAATCATCACCACCCACGAAATCAATCAATTTTTAATTGTACGAATGCTCAGTTCAATACCATTTCCCTGGGTAGCGTGATGCCTGTTCCATAGTGACAGATTTTGAGTGCCTATTTGAAACTCTACGTCAAAAGAGATACCACTTAGGCTCCACCCAAAGAAAAGACAAATTAGAATCATACGCAAATATATAACTCAAAATTGTGTGCATTTTTCGGTAGGATGGCGTGGTGAATAATGTCAGACTCCGAAGCAAACGTGCCCCGGATCGAATCATGTCCGCATTAAAATTCTTCATTGTATTCGAAGAGTTCGCAGTAAAGATTAACACGGTCTACCGGATGAATTGCTTTAGCTTTCTTATATAATACTTAGCTTAAACAGAACAATTTATATATATATATATATATATATATATATATATATATATATATATAATGGAAGTGGTTTATATCAAGATCGCAACTATGATTTCATTAATTGTTAACAGTGCCCACGCAAGAAATGATCATTTAAATATTCAAATGTTCAATTCAATACCATTTCCGAAGATAGCGCTGTTTCTGCCTTATTATCACAGATTGGTCGTGGATAGATGGAATTTTAGGTCTAAATAGTTGTCATATATGTTCCACTTAAAGAAAAAGCCAACCGAGTAACGTTAGTTAGTATGACTGATAATTGCGTGAAATGCAGCAGGGTGGCTCAGAACTTAGACTCGCAGACTCCGAAGTGAAGTGCTCAGATTCAAGCCCTGTCTGCGGCAATTTCTGAACAGTACATAAAGAGTTTTTAATAAGGATGAAATCGGTCAACTAGATGAATTGCATTTTATACATTACAGAGAGCTTAATTTATACTGACAAATGTATATATATAAATATATATATATATATATATATATATATATATATAACTGAATTGGTGTTTATATCAAGCTCCCTAATCTGTATACAATTCTTTTATCTGGATCTAGTTTACGATAACAATCCGTTTAGTCGTCGCTTTCAGGCAATAGTTAAAGATACGTTCCACAAGGAGCCAAGCTTTTCATTCCAATTATCCTCTTTCATTACGATGTTAATGGGATCCTTCTTTTAGCAAGTAATTTCTTTTAGGATTTTCAGGTATATGAGTCTCCTAGTCTGATAAAGCCTAATATTTATTATCATCAAAAAATAATTTAACCTGGCATTAATTTACTACTGGTATGTAGAATTTCGTTTTACACTGATCCTCTATTACCATTGATATTGCCCTTAATACGTTTATTTCATATTGTAAGTAGAATATTAATTACCAGGTGACAAGAACGATGTAATACACACACACGCCACATTCAGGCGAGTGCGTAAAGAAATAGACATGCAGTGACTGCAGTTTCAATAAGTGGGAGGTATATGTGTAAGTAGTTCTATTCAATTTAGTGATAAACCATTTTAGAGACATGCACTCATACGTGACGCTAGCTTGTCAAGTGAAACGTGAGATACGTTTATGCAATCAGTAAGCTACAAGAATACATTTGTCCAACAAAACGAAATTCCGCACTTGATTTGTTCATTGTTCAAGTGAAATGTGATGGTCGGGCGACTGACAAACGTGCAAAGAAATGAGTATGAACAGATATCAAAAGAAAATGTGGACCAGATAATATTTTGCATTGAATAGGTGGAAACGATAACGCAGATTCGAGTTCGCTTACAGGCTTCTGATCTTCCTAAAGAGTCAAGAATCAAATTTTCGACGAATTAGGATCGCCGCTCGTGTAATATTGCCACCTAGTTGGCAGAAGCATGGCAGTGTAACAAGGTGAGAACTGTATGCTCAGATACGGCACCAATCCCATTTTGCAGATGGGAACATGAGCTCTGCCTGACCGCAATGTGCTACTCAATTATCAAAAAAGACGTTGGTCGATTATCAAAGGGTACCGCCATATTTAAAAAGAAAATTTAGAAATAAAATAATAAGATGGTCGGGCAAAACAAAGATCAGGCAGGATTGCTCAGTGGTTAGATTCCGAAGCAGACGTGCCCAGGTTCGAGCCCTTTCCAAGGCAAATTCTGGACAGCATGTGATAAGATCCCTATAAAGATGAACCCGGTCTGCTAAATGAATTTTATTTTATACACCACACAAAATTTAGTTTACATCGACAAATGCATGTACATAATGAGACAGTTGTTTATATCAAGAGCGCAACTTGGTTTAATTAATAAAAAGATCAGGAAAGTTTGCTACAGAGAAAATCGTCCAGGAAAGCAGACGGGCACACTTGCCTGATGCTCGAAAGAAGATACTACGCTTGCTCGGGATTTTCCAGCAAGGTTGCAAAAAGCAATATGGTACTCTATCAGCTGCTAAAAAATCAAGTGGAAACCTAAGATCATATAAGAAATGTGTAAATTACTAGGACAATTTCCAGTGCACATATGTCGAAAATAATTTTTTTTTCTGAAACAAGAATTTCAACCTGTGATTGAAGACCCGATACTCGTTTTTAGCGAAATAGATTTATTATACGCCTACGCGTCCCTAACACATGGCATTCATCGGCTACCTAGAAAAAATGGACCAGAGTATATTTGTTAATTCTAGTCTTGAAGAATAAAAAACTTCTTATAAAAATAAAGTTACAAGCACTTACCTGTACCATATACCTCTACGCCAGTGTGATAAACACCCAATCCGAGGTTGGTTGTGTATTCATTTGTCCAAGACTGTAGGAAAATCAAAGCAAAAATACATTTATGCAAGTAAGCCTAAAATATTAATAATAGATTTTTTAAATTAACCATAACTTATATCTGTTTTAGAAAGCTACAAAAACAGCTAGTCCCTAAAATAAAGCAGCCAAACTTAAGGCCTTGGGTAAGGCAAAATGCCAAGTCAAAATAAATTAAAATCAATATAACAAATTCAGCAACGATAAACCATTATTATAAACGTCATAAAATATGACCTGGTAAAGAGTGATAACCAAAAATGTATAGTAATATACCTGCATACATACAAACTCGCAAACAGATATATATATATATATATATATATATATATATATATATTTCGAATGCATACATGCATAAGCAGATGTATCATCAACACGATCGATTCAGGATAATCCTTTGTTAATAATGCAAAATTTATCAAACTTCTATATTTTTCACCATTTTCCTCTAAATATCAACCAATTTTCGTCAATTTACATGCAATTATGTATTAGGTTTTGCGAACCTAGTAACAAATTAGTTCAGTTGTGACCAGAAGGATAAACCAAAGGCAGCATGAACGAAAAGTATAATCTATGCACATTCGTTTCGTGCTTACTGGCGACTCATCAGTAGACGCCGGTATTACGCCCTTTAACCACTATATATTTGGTCGAAGAACGTGGAATAATAGGACGGTACAATTTCCTAGACGAATGTGTAAACCTGCAATAGTGAAGCTAACATCATCTAAAGTCAACGACAACTTTCCATTCATGCTGCCTTTGGTTTATCCTTCTGGTCACAACTGAACTAATTTGTTACTAGGTTCGCAACACCTAATACATACTTGCATATGTATTAGTTCTTCGCAACAAACAGTATTTAATTTAAATGTTTCTTGATAAGTGTGGATACGGTGCGTCGTGAACAAGTTACCGATGTTGATAAAATAATAACACAGTCCGGCTACAAGATTACTAAGCCAATTCTTTTCGGTTTCATTTGCCCCCAGAAATACTTCAGTGAGGAGGATGTGCAAATAACTTCATTAGGCAGTTCTACCAACAAACGCAAACGGCACCTCTGAGCAAGGTTTGTCTGTGATAGTTCATCAAATAGAAACGGAAAAGCACCGGTCGGCTTTTGCTAATAATGGATACCTTAGAAGCTCAGCTGCGCATGGCTCAAATTAAAAGCAACCAATACAGTGAATTACAAAGCTGTTTAAGTGTTGTCTGCTATACCTGGCCATCTCTCGTAGCTTAATAACAGAGAAGCTAAATGAAAGTAAACCTAGCCTTAACACATTAGACTTGGTGTTGAGGGAAATAGAAGAGCAAATCGATAGAGGTTTACGTAGCCTGTCTAAATCGGCTGCAATAAAGTTAAAACATAAGAAAACGTTTATCTGTCCGGTTTCACCATGGACCCTAGATGGACGAACTCGTTGATGACCAGCAGCAGAACGCCATTCAACACAATCTTACTTTCAGAATAAAGCTGTACATACCTACAGTTCTCGAATCATTAGCATCAAACCATACCAGATGGATTCTTCTGAAGCATTATTAATGGCTCAAGAGATCATCATACATTACTACTAACAGAACGACAGCGTCAGACACTGCCATCAAACTCAAATCTATAAAGGGGGGTGCAGCAGACTACACTGGTATTGTTTAAGAATGTGGCGCAAGCATAATTTATATGAAAAACGGAATCAATCTAGAAGGTTCAGAAAGACCAATGTACCACGTTTCGAGTAGTACATTAAATTCTGCCGAAACACCATCACTCGGTATAACTAGTTGTAACATCCAATTGGCCAGAGAAACAGAAGCGAGGAGTATAACTAAGAGCCTGAATTTGGTCAAAACACTTTCTCATTGACCAAGTTCAATTCTTGCCCACTGCATAAATCCTTGATTATGGATACTGATAGCTTTGCGGACACTAGCGAGACTGCTAATCTCTGCGACTTGATCAAAAGTTTACGTTCGGATGCCAATGCAATAGCATTCACTACCACTAACAACGGCGTTTGTAACATGTGGCGGATTGAGGAGGTTTCGGAAGCTTTGTCCAAGTTGCGCTTTAAAAATGGACACTTTTATTTCTTTGAAGAAATGCTAATTCGACGTAATTTAGGAACAAAATCTACCAACCATCTAACCTCCTTTAGGTAGCCCAAAAGAAAGAATTCAACTGCAATATAAAATTGAATCCAATTAATCAACGTTAAACAGAATTGTGTAAACAAAAACAAATTGGTCGTGCACTGGCCTCACCACGCAGCTTATCAAACTCAATGTGAATCTTTGCTTCTATTATTTGAACTTCATGTCTAATATATATTTTCTTGAGTACAAGTCACGTTGGCTATTTGGTATTTAAAACAATTTCATCCAGTGTTGCATATTACTAGTAAAACCGCTGATAACATTTAACGAAAACATCTGACAATAAATATCGTACTTTAAAAAAGCACATGTTTGAATAAATGCTTTAGGCATCAGGAAACCAAATTTCAAATTTATACAACGTAAATGTTAAATCTTCTTACAGAATTTTGTGTAAATATTTTCAATTCGCTGACGTGAATGCATAATCTAGGTTCAATTATTCGAAGCATTTTTAATATTTGGCCACAAACTGGGCTTATGAATTTTATTAAAGACTACCACACTCTTAAATTAAGCAATCCTTGATTACGTTGGCGATGATAAAAATTATTTTAATCAAAGTTTCGAGACTGACATAAACACAAATCCCATTAAATAAACATTTGTCAGTATAAATTAAGTAATATTTAAGGAAGCACTACGCGCCAAATCAAGGATTGCTTAACTATATAAATATTAAATTCAATACCACTTCTCCAGGTAATGTAGTGTTTGTTCTATAAAGATGGATTGGAAATTGCTAGTTGTGAAGTTAAGTCTAAAATAGATGCCATACAGGCTCCACCTAAAGAAAGGGCTAACCAAAAAGAATAAAATAAGGAAAATTGTGTAGCGTTCAGTAATATATCACAGACTCCGCTCCAAATGTGTCTAGATTCGAGCCCTGCCCGCGGAAAAATTCTGAACAGTACTTGAATAGTTCACGATAGATAGGAAACCGACATATTTTGTGGATTGTCTTTGTTATCGTTTACTATGCTTAATTTATACTTAAAAATGTATATATAATTGGATTTGTGTTTATAACATGTTCGAAACTTTTATTAAAATAATCAATCATATTCATTGCATATAAAGTAGTAGTCTGTATTAAGAGATGGAACGTAAAAGAAATCATACAGGATTTGGCGATATGGATTCAGTTATCATATTCGTAGATGGTAGCACAGTAGGTCGATGCGCACCATCTGTCCAGATTATCTGTTTTAATGACGTCAGGAAACTAATTTTCCTCTACTACTCTTCTTGAGAGCACTGGCACCAAATACAGGTTTGGAACTGGACTTCGATATTCATTCTTTCGTAGACGTTTCCCACCAGTTTGTTGACAATGTTCGGAGATCCACTTTAATACTTTTATGACAAACTTGTGAGCAAAATTTTAAACCTACCAAAAACAGGACGAACTGAATTCGACACAGAGTCAACGAAAATCATGCAGATTATATAACTGGTTACTCTTGTATAGTATAATGCAATTGAAATATTTAGGTAAAAAGTTATAGATTTTCATGAAAATTTTGCAACGCCTAGTAGTGAACAAAAAACTAATCCTCATTCTTCACATGCTGCATAGCATAAGTTGCGCTAAACGAAGGAAAACCTAGCGTTTTTCATATTATCCTTGTCAAATAATTGACAAAAGGAGTAAATACAGCTGTCAATCATAGGATTATGGAAGGAGACTTAGTTTGATAAACTACCCAGCCGCTAAAAAATGACTCTGTCGTCTAATTTGCTCTACTAATTTGAGTTTAATCAATAACTAGATAGCTGATGATGATTTTATTGTACTATGCCTGGTGTAACCTCATTTATTATGTTTATTATCAGATATCTTTAACATATCGAGCCTCTAAATGTCATTGCTCATAGTCATTAAAAGCATTCGGATTGAAGAACGGAAGGCCATATTTAGTCATACTGACAATGATAGTATGAGCCTTGCCTGTTCTGAAGGTACATATACATTTATCCAGTTGCACACGAAGCCCTCAGTTCGGTTTCATTAATCGGTAAAATTTAATTTTTAATTGAAAGCGTGGGAATGATAAGAAGACGCAAAATATAAGTTACAGTTATGAGGGGAATTTCGGCCCTTCCACCCGGGAAGATGTAACTCGTCAGTTTCGATTAGCAGACCATCTAAGAAAAGATAAACTGTAAATAGAAACCATCCACACAAGAAATGGGCGACCTATTGTTCTTTCTCGACGAATACAACCATGGACATTGCCAACCTTAATAGTTCAATACTGCCTTAGTTATCGCAGGTTAGAAAAGGCCGATTATTCGCTGAAAACTGCAGGGTGGATGAGATCAATCAAGCCACCGAAGAATTTACACCTCCAATTCTGCTTCTGTTATTTAATGTTCTTTCCTATATCAAGCAAAAACTTTTCTAAATATTATGGATATGGCGGATGTTAAACGAATAACTAAGTCCAATGCTTTTTCAGATATAGAAAACGTTTCAAATAAAATGTTCATAAAACCTTGGCGTGGTACTCCTAACGTGCCATCAGCTCTAATTTTGAGTACATGAAGAAAACCCATGTATCATTATTCTCTTTTCATTTGTAAACCGAATATTCTTTCTAGTCTATTTAATAAATTCGTTACGCAGTAAATCATCATGCGACAATCTACCACAACCCAAAAAATTATCAGCAACAAAAGGGTTATATAGTTACACTGTACGACATAGTTATCTTGCTCCAATATGCACATAAAAATAACGGCCACGATCGAAGCAAATACCGAAACCGTCCCCAGACAATTTGTCCCTATAGTTGTCCACTGGAAATAAATTAAATATCTTTACAACACAAATAAAATAACATTTCCAGCTGAGCTTCACCAAATTTAAAATTCTGGAAATTCTCCCGGGCATACTGGCGAGCACACGCAATAGTTTCTTTTAAACGAATATTTGTAAATATTGGCGAAATATTAAACGAAAATAGTCAAACATTTAAACGTTAAATTTGTCTCTCTTTTAAACTACGTAGAGCTTCTCAAGCTGTACTCGGAAAAGCAACTTCCTATCAGCTTCAATAGACTAGACAATCATCTGGCCAACTCAAGCGTTGGCGTATTAGTTATTGAAAGAATATGCCTTAAAGGAAAACCAGATTTGTGTTTTTTCAAGTAAAATAATAGTTTCCAATTAGTTTTTGTTGTTTGTGTTCGGCGTACATGACCTTTCTCTTTTGTGGAATGTAGAATATTTCAGTAGAAACAAGCCCCTCAGTTGTTTCCGTTGTACCAACCTTAGTGTCGGTTCCAAATTCCTTAACAAATCGAACCATCCACATTAGAAATATACTCATCATGATCCATGAGTACCGAGGCGTACTTTTTGTCCAATGAAAGAGTAACTCAATCAAGATCAGCCAAAAATGTGACACTAGCTCTCATGCACATAACTGTGGCATCAGTTTTATCTGTTTTATCAAATTTGGTCATTATATTATTCTCAAATGCAAACGTTTTCCGAATTTCAGAAAATTTTGCTACTGAATCTTGGATCACGGACATATGGAAGATTTATCGTTAGAATTAATATTTAAGGCAAATAGGAAACATGCGACGGCAGAAATCAAACTGTGGCGTCATAATACTGCCTAGTGTATTCCAAATCACACGAGGATTAAATGTTACACAACATAGTTAGCCTTGATGAAATAAACTATATTATAGTTTGATGAATCTCTTTGCGCAGTGCTGTCCTTGTTGTGGATTTGACCGCATTTTCTTGTGCGGGACTATTGATAGCACTCTTAGGTCGGTAAATTCTTGAATTTTGATCATTTTCAGGTGCTTTGATTCTTGGCCTCGATTGATGGGTTCTCACTTGTTTGTTTTTATAATTTGTTGGAGAGTATCCGAATCAAGATTAACCCAGTGTGTAGCTTTGATATATTATGGATTTAGAAGGCTTTGTTCTGTCAATAAATCTACATTATTTCCTTCGTGTAGCGCTACTATACTGGTCGATTATCTACTGTATGCATAAAATAATTAATTAATATTTAACCCGGATAAATCTCGCTTAATTTAGGTGGGTCCCGACTCTATCAATCATTTAACATTTAATAGAGACCATCGATTTCGTCAGATACCATATCATATAAGTTACTTCTCACTGCAACATAACCAAATTACATCTAACCATTTCAAATTAACTAGTTTGAAGCGCTTAATCCACAGAACACAATCCTGAGACTCAATACACTCAAAGCCTACGTCTTGCCTCATATGCTGCGCCAGTGAATTTTATTTCCTTTTTACGTGGACTACTTCCTTGCTTCTCTAGCAGATTACCTCTGGCTTTCTGAAAAGTGTTTCCTTCTTGGTCAGAACTATTGAGAGCGCCTACTTCTTTTAAATTGCCATCCTTATTAATTAGTCGTCGCATAAGAGTAATTGAAAATCTTCAATTCAATTCAATCATATGCATACACCTTTAAAAGAGTCTACTTTTTTCACACCATCACACACTAAGTTTAAGGCGATTAATTTGTAACTCTAATAAATAACTCAGCGATAACGCTGACCAAAGGCGTAACGTGTTAATTTCACACGCGTAACACACCTGATCGTTGTTTTTATACTGGCTTTCAGACACAATATTAGTGACGACTGAACATTAACAAGTCCTCTACGCGCCATTAACTGACAATGACATGTATGATAATTGTTTTAAAATTTAAAGGTTCTTCGTTTTATTTTAGCTTCTTCCACGGATCCACATCAGACCGCGTGGAAGCTATTTTGTTCGTTTTCTCGTGTATTAATCGCCTGGATCGTTACACAATAATGTATACAAGATGCATGAATCTGAAGTATTGAATCCTGCTGAAAATTTAGATTCCGCCATTTTTAAGAATACATTCCACAAAATTTTCTCCTAGTCAAAGCTAACTTTCTTAATGGCTACGTGGAGCTGATGTACAACCCACATGCAGAACATTTCTAATTCATCTTGTATAAGTCCGACCATTATCATCACCATTACCAGTCAATCATGCATAAGCCTAATTTTATCTGTATCTTGATCTTTCCAAACTTCAGGCCAGATGATCTTTGTTGCCAAATACAGTTGTACTATTATTATTATAGAAGGGAAGCGCAATTTACGAGATATAGCTTAAAAACCACAGTACATATTTTATTTGTCTCCAACACATCAAAAATCCACAATTTTTAACATAACAAAGGAAAACGCCCAACAAAACTTGTTATAAAAACGAATTTGCTGTCTGACAATTTATAACATTATTGGTATACGCATACAAAAAGAGACTACGGTAACAAATATGAAATTCACATTTTTGTGTGAAAGACAACAGAAAATTAAAGCTTCAAACATTAAAAACGACACGATTTCAAAGAAAAATACATAAAACAGCGCTCATATAGATCCAGATGTAATAATAAAATATTTATTAATATTATAAAGTAGATTAAAGTTACCATGTCATAAACATTTATGTAAACGGGTTCTGCGGGTCCACAAGAGGATCCCACTAAATCAGAACCCCTTCTTTTGTTGTCTAATTTAGATTTGATCTTATTGAACGCAGCCTGCATGTTTTCCATTTAATTAAATCCAAAAATATTTATCATATGTTAAAATAAAAACAAATGCAGCGCTGCGCTAATTAAATTAAAAACAAATGAGGATTTCAAGATAAATGTATTTTAGAAATAATGTTAAGCGCACTTGAGTAGTATAGAAATACTATATCTGATTACAGAAAGCAATAATTTATTGCGACCCTAAAGAAAACCCTTACGAAGAATATTATATAAGTGTGGGGGTTAATAAAATTATTGGACATCAATTAACTACACATAAAAATAAATCAAATTTTAATTTTTGGACATTTGATGTTATCGCTGGTTTCGTAAAACAATATTGTGTTTTTTGAAAAAATATTGCTGAGTTGCACTAGCGTTATACTGCGTGTTTCCATCTGAGTATTCTTTGCTAATAAATTATTGTTGTCCGCATTCATCTCAAACTTGCTTCAGGTAATTGACGTGGATATTTGTTTTCAAGGTCACCACCATATCGTTTTGTCATTTGTGGATATCAGCGCATTTAAGTGAGCTTACTTAATATAATATAAATTTTGCAAGACATTTTATCCTAATATGATGGCTGGTTTATCAAATTTTGAGGATAAAGAGCAATTAGCTAGTGGAATTAGGGAATGTAATTTAAAAGATCGTTCAGAGGATCTTAAGTGTTCCAAATTAGATGATAATACCGCAAATATGGATTATCCGGGCCTGGCATCTGCGAGTCTCTCTTTTGGTATTGACCAAAGGGTGTCTACAAGAAATGGCGACCGCGCCAGGATCCTCTATGCTGAAAGATATGATGTAGATGATCCTTTTTTCCGCAATTCTATGAATAGCAATGTTAATCTCACCATGTATAGACCAGACAAACATTCTGAATGGGTCGAAGAAGCAAAATTTTATTTTAAACTTAAAAGAATGAAAAACACTAAAGAAAGGTTTGCCACGGCCTAGTGGTGTTTGCCTGAGCCTTTTAAAAAGAATCTATTTAGACGCAGGGATTTTGTTTCTGAGAACAAACCTGCAGATGCATTTGATCTTCTAGTCGAACAACTTCATGAACAATATGAACCCGAGAGGATTGAAAGGATAACTGAGTTGTTACGCCAGGAAAAGATGAGAAATCAACTTCCATCTGAATTTTATGAAAGACCTATTTCAAAATCCATCGGGTTTGATAAATCCGAGGAAGTTCTTAACAGTTTATTTGTAGAAAAATTTCCTGCTAGACTAAGAGCCAC
Source organism: Eudiplozoon nipponicum (assembly GCA_029291075.1). NCBI lineage: Eukaryota > Metazoa > Platyhelminthes > Monogenea > Mazocraeidea > Diplozoidae > Eudiplozoon > Eudiplozoon nipponicum. The sequence continues at coordinate 18,653 of JAQBSW010001278.1, read as the reverse complement.
CTTGGATGTTTATGATACATTGGAACTAGAGTGGCCAAAGAAACTAAAAGCGTTGGACTAAGTGTATCGTAAGAAGGAACCTAAGGTGCATGCAGCAACAGCAGATTCACGCCTGGAGCAGCAACTCAGACATCTCTCAGAGAGACTCTTGATTTTAGAGAATGAATTAAGTACCCTCCGCACTGATGTTGGTTGGATAAAAAGCTATAGGGAAAGTTCCAACAGAAGTAGAGTGAATTCTCGGAGTCATAGCTCAACTTCGAAGCATCGGAGAGGCGAATCGCGTGAGGGTTGTTCAAGGACCACGCGAGTGGTGCATTTCGCATCGTAAATACACCGAGTTTGGAAAGTTTCAGGAGGACGATGCACGATTCAAAAGCTGGATGGTCCTCGATGGAAAGGAGGTACTCTTCCTGTAGCCTGGTCCAAACTACCGGAAAACTAGTGGAAGCCCCCGCTAATAGGAGCCGTAGGGGTTGGGGGCGTTGCGCATGCAATGCTCCAAGGTATCCATATTTGAGGCATACTAAAATCATCGAAATTAAGTTCGGAAGCTTCGATGGAAGAAACGCGCGGTAATACAGTCCGTTAATCTGTTAGATTTCGGCCGGGAGGAAATCTTAAAGAGGTTGATGGTCATAGCAACAATAAGTTCGTTAAAGCACATGAACTTACTGGGTTAAACTTCTTAATAGACACGGGTGCAGAGGTGAGCATAGTTCTATCCGAAGTGGTGGAAATTGATAGCCCCACATTCGATTATCAATTATGGGTTGCTAAAGGAAGTCTAATTGAGGTTAATGGAGTTAAAGAATTGCCAGTGACATTGGGGCAGAAATCTCCATTTACGTGGAATTTTCTGGTCGCTGATATAAAGGATAACATCATTGGGATGGACTTTTTGATCCATTTTAATCTCGCTTTAGATCCCAAATCTAGGACCATTGGACAAGGCACTGGGATAGTGACTTATGCTGAGACTGGGACCTCAGTGGTTAGGTCAGTGAGACTACCCAGACCCGTCGTCGCCGATGACTTGGCGGATGTCATCGAGAAACACCTGGCCGTGTTTCTGCCATTCAATGCTAAACGCAAGGGTTTAAAGACAGGCATAGAACACCAAATCGAGTTGGTGGAACCACTACCTTGTTCGCCGAAGGCTCAACTGTTAGCACAACATAAGCATCAGGTTGCTATTGAAGAATTTAAGCGGTTGAGAGAAGAAGGAATTTGTAGGCGTTCAAATTCCAACTTTGCATCTCCAATAGTGGTTGTTCCCAAACCTGAACCAGGTCAATGGAGGGTTTGTGGTAACTATCGTCTATTGAATTCGGTAACGAAAGGCGATTTGTATCCTCTACCGAACCAGAGTACTTTGCTCAGGGATATAATGGGGTATGAGGTATATACAACGTTAGATCTGCAGAAGGCGTACTATCAAGTACCAATGGAGGCAGAATCTATACCGCTCACAGCAGTGCGATTCCCTGGAGGAAGATCGCATGAATTCTTATGTATGCCTTTTGGGTTGAAGAATGCAAGTCAGATATTCCAGCGTCTGACAGAGGAAGTTCTTCAAGACTGTTCATTTGCTAGAGTGTATATAGATGACATCATTATATATAGTCAATCTAGGGAGGAACACCGGGAGCATTTGGACATCGTTTTGTCTAAGCTGGAACATTATGGATTGGTAGTGAAACCAGAAAAGAGTAGGATTTGTTGCTCTGCCGTAAAATATCTTGGACACATCATTTTCAAGGATGGAATCAAGCCCTTGGAAGAAAAGGTACAAGCAATCAAGGATGTGCCAGAACCTAGAACTGTACGCCAGTTGCGTAGATTTTTGGGCATGATTAGCTACTATCGTCGGTTCATACCAGGTTAAGCTGGAATTTTGGGTTCGCTAACTCGACATTTAGTTCGTGAACGAAGCACAATCAAGAAGTCCTGGCCTATTAATTTTAGCCAAGACGACAAGGAAACATTCCAGAGGGCCAAAGATCTGTTCAGCCAAATAACCACATTAGCACCTGTGGATTGGACTAAGCCGTTTGAGCTGGTCACAGATGCTTCTGATGTAGCCATAGGAGCAGTGTTACATCAACGAGAAAATGGTATATGATTTTGTCCAGCAATTGATGGAAGCACAAGGTTCTGATCCTTTAGTAGCTGTGTTGGAAAAGAATCCTGTATATACACGCAGGAAGATTGGAGATAAGTGGTTATTATGTGAAATCTCCAGGAGCCAACCTAGACCTTATGTACCGCTAGAATTAAGATATAAGGTAATTCAGCAGCTACATGAATTCAGTCATCCTTCCATTAAGGCAACTATCAGGATGGTCACTGATAGATATGTATGGCCAAAGATGTCGAAAGACATAAGAGCCTGGGTAAGGACATGTGCCCAAAACTGAAATTAAAACGATTGGTATACCAGCGGGTCGGTTCATGCATGTTCATATTGATATAGTAGAAATGCCTGAGATTTCCGGCCAAAAGTATTTACTCACGATGGTCGATCGGTTCAGTCGTCAGTTTGAGGTAGCAATCCTGAAGGACATGACAGCTCAAGAGGTCTTACTTATGTTCTTGCATAATTGGGTGTCACGATATGGTGTACCGGTAAGGGTAACTACTGATTGTGGTAGTCAGTTTATGTCTGAACTGTTTATCAGATCTGTGGCAATAGCCATCTTTAAGACAAATAATGAACAAAGAGTCTTATCTAGGGCAGAAATTATTTCAGCAGAAATTCCCAGCAGAAGCGCCCGTATAAGAATGAAGCAGTCAGCCCAATGATAAAAGCAGACTTCGAGCCGAAGTGAACATAAATTAATTAATATTTGCAAATTTGATTTATTAAATCGATGCTCGTTTTGTGAACAAAATTCTATATATAATTGAGTAAAAATAAAGCATGTTTGGTACATTTAAAATGGCTTGTGATGGGTTGGAAACGTTGATTCAAGGTTCTGACTTCTCAAATGAATAATTTAACTGCAGAATTAGGCATAAACATGTCTCGTCTGGACGATAGGCTGATAATAAACACGGGTACGTGGATCATTCAATATAGGTGGACACAACAATGGCGACCGCGCCTAAGATGGATAAGGAGGAAATATGCCGGCGTTTTCAGCTGAATCGACGAGTTATTTCAGACCGTCATCAGAGTTTAAGCCGATGTTGGCACCACTAGATGTGGAAAGGCCACAGTTGTGGTTCGAAAAATTTGAAGCATCAGTTCGAGCCCAAGAATTTACATTAGAAGCACCTATTGTGCGTGTAGCTGTGCAGGAATTAGTGGACCGGACAGTAGCAGTCCAATTGGAATTGCCGGTTGACCTCACGTATGAAGAGTACAAAAAACGAGTGTTGGATCATTTCCGGGCCAGGCCTCAGGAGGTGTTCTCAGAATTATACAGCCTGAAACCATTACTGGGTGAGATGCCCATGGATACCATAGCACGTATCAAGCAGTGGTTCTCGAAGCTTACTGAGTCTTTACCCGGGTTGTAACCGCATGAGGCGATCATGTTCATGCTGCTGGATCCTACCAGATACGGTGCAATATCGAGCACCCAGGGAAGCCTTGAAGAGAGATTTCAGGCTCTTCAAAGGTTGGCTATGATGACAAACAAAGTGGCAGCTGCAACTACACGCGTGGGTCCCGTTACAACATCTGGCAGGAGCGACATACCGTACTGGAATTCTTCGCGGCTTAATAATCAATTCCGCGACAGAAGGCAACAGTCAGTGGCCTGAAAGCAAAGCCAATATATAAGGATTCGAGCTCCGACGAATAGGGCGTATAAGCATCAGCAAAACCAATGTACTGCTCCTCGAGAACGGCCGGTTCAGTGGGGAAACAGTGTTCACAACCTCAAAAATAAATGAAGGCGAGATCAGGGCACAAATATTAATACTTCGGAGGTTCCGAGGGGTAGATCGAATGAAGACCAGCAGAACAAACAAAAAAGTGTTCCGAACCAGATGATCTTTGAAGGAAAGGAAGTGTGGGAAACATTGCCAAATGTAAGGATTTTTATTAAAGTTACATTTTTAGAACACTTCAACGGACAGCCAGTAATAATGCAATTGGAGACTGGAGCTGATGTGTCGGTATTACCACTGACTTGGCCATTGAACAACGTAAAACCTACGAGAGCAAGTTTATGTCAGACATCCGGCGCATCGATGGTGGCTGCGGGCGAGTGGGACACGAAGTTGTTAATAAATGAAAATGTCTATCATATGTCTTTTGCTGTTGCGAATACGCAAACGCCCTTATTGGGACTTGATTTCATTAGAAAATGGGTTAAGACGATAGACTGTCAAAATAAGCGTGTATGCATACCAAGGCCGGAGAGAATAAGTTCAAAAAAGTCTATATGTACCCCTAAGATGCAGGAGGAGACCAGTTGTCTGCCTGGGTGGTGGAAGAATCTTCGAAACCAATATAACATTATATTCCAACTGCCTGATTGCAGCGAATGTCCAGGGCCGACGGTCGACCAGTTTAAGCTATGGCTAGAACTAAATGAACGTTACGAACCACCAAAAGTATATGGTGCTCCTCCAAAGAAATTAGCAGCAGCGACTCGAGCAACCCAAGGAATGATATAAGCCGGCGTTCTTGAACCGTCATCATCTGTTTTTCGTGCTCCGATGGTATACGTTACGAAAAAAGATGGTTCGCACCGACCAGCGGCTGATTTCAGGCAATTGAACTCAGTGACTAAACCAGACCCGTATCCTATGCCGGCTCTGCGTGATCTGTTCCTATAGCTAGCGGGAGGAAAATGGTTTGCCGTGCTTGATCTTAAACAGGGATTTTGGCAAATAGACGTGCGGCCCGAAGACCGATGGAAGTTAGCGGTACAAGCACCCCAAGGTCATTTCCAATTCACACGGGTACCATTTCGCCTTAAAAACGCACCGAAAGTGTTCCAAAGAATGATGGACTCGTTCGCGTCTGACTTAACTTGTACAACAGCTTACGTGGACGATGTTATTATATGGGCAACTACTGAACACGAATGACGTGTTAGGCTGCAGATGATGTTGGCCAAAGCTGTAGAATAGCGATTACACTTTAATCCAGAAAAGGTTCAGATAGGTCGATAAGTGCGGTTCCTGGGGCACTTAGTCTCAGTGGAGGGATGCATGCCGTTAGATTCGAATGTACAGCCTATCAGGGATTATCCGGTGCCTACTACTAGAAAACAATTGCGCCGTTTTATTGGTATGGTGAATTTCTATAGACCATACCTCGCAGGGATTGGTGGTTAAGCAACAACCTTTATCTTAGTTAACTAGTGCCACGATAACGTTTCGTTTGACGGAGGAGGCTGAAGAAGCGTTTGTGCTATGCAAGGAGAAATTAAAAGAGGTAACTATCTTGAATTTCCCGGTAGGTAATATGTCAATTGTTACAGACGCGTCTGATGTTGGGATAGGAGCGGTGTTACAAGCTGACGGACGTCCAGAGCAATATATAAGTCGCACACTCACTAAGGCGGAACAGTGCTATACCGTCAAAGAAAAAGAATTACTTGCAGTACAATGGGCGCTACGAAAGTTTAGATAATTTGTCATCGGGGGACACGTAGACGTCTTTACCGACCACAAAGCGCTAGTGCATTGGAGATCACTATGTATTGAGAAGAAACGAGTACATCGAGCCATTGAAGAACTGGAAGAATACGATATATCAATTCATCATAGAGCAGGAATCGAGAATGCGGCAGCCGATGCGCTCAGCAGAATTTCTGCTGTGCGGGTTTCGCCACTTATAAAAGTCTCTGAAGAACAAGGAGAAGATGCCACGTGTCAGGAAATAGTCAATCAATTAAAAAACGGCACAGTGGTGTCTGCACCATATAAAACGTTGAGCCTACAGAACGGCCTGTTGGTGCGGAAAGAAGGACAAACAGTGCAATGGTTTGTGCCAGAATCTATAAGAACAGAATTAATGGCCTTTTGGCATGAAACGTTGGGACATCCCGGCGCTGGGCGGCTCATTGAGACATTGCAGTCACGATTGTATTGGCCTGGCATTTCCAAAGAAATTCGTAGCTATTGTCAACAGTGCACTACATGCCAACGTTGTAAACCACAAAAACGAGAAAAGGTCACTCCGATTGCTTTCAATGCCACTGCACGGAACGAGTTTCTGCATATCGACCTGGTAGGTCCACTGCCGGTAGCTCGCGGCGGCGTTTACTATGTGTTTTCCATGGTCGATAAGTTTACCCGATGGGTCGAGTTTGTACCACTGAAGAAGATCACAACAGAAAAGATTATAACATAAATTAATTAATATTTGTAAATTTGTTTTATTAAATCGATGCTCCATTTGCGAGCAAAATACTATATATAATTGAGTAAAAATAAAACATGTGTGGCACATTTGCAAATGGCTTCTGATGGGTTAGAAACGTTGATTCAAGGACTGACTGCTCAAATGAATAAATAAAATGCAGAATTAGACATAATTAAGTCTCGTCTAGACGATACACTGCTAATAAACAGACAATATCCGAGTGCATGGTCCATCAAATATGGGTAAGCACAAAAGTCCAGACCAAATTCTTTCTCCATAAATCATTATTGTTAGATTTATATAAGCTCTCGTCCACTGATTCAAGTCGAATACTATTATACAATAGCACAGTCTCCGAAACCATTACATTTTGTGTGATACGAACTGTAATCTTCTGCCACATATGGCGCACGATACAAGGCTAATATGTCACACAATTTTTTTGTATAGATTATAGCTTGTTTTACCTACATTTTAAAGTGGTTTGCAAGTAGCGGCGGCATATTTCAGTATCGGCATAATCCAAATTACATACGTTTGTAATTGCGCATCAATCGATACGATATATCTCTTCATTAGCGCTAATCTGTTCTTAGCGCAGCTAACTATCTTAGGAAATTGTTTCCCAAAAGAAGATTCTTATTGAATAACTATGCCTAAATTCTTGATTTATTGCTGAAGTTTGACATAAAAAACATGTTTAACATAACAAAATCAAATATTGTCCTATTACTGATTTTTTAATTTTTTCAATTTTTTACTGTTTATTCTCAACAATAATATTTTTAAACACTTACTTAGGTCATACAAATCAACTGTTATGTTATTTTTGGGGAAATCAATATTCTTTGGATCTATTGGAGAGATTTAAAAAAAATAATCAGCAAATTTGAAAACTCGACCAGTAAGAACGTTAGATTGCAAATGCGCAAATACGATTTTAAATGAAATTGGTCCAAAACTTGATCCTTGTGAAACTCCACTTGTAACTTTTAGTGGTTTTGATCTCATCCATTATTCGTTCATCCGCAGTTCCATATCTGCAACAAAGTATTAGCTCGTAATGATGCTGCTGAAACACCACTATTTTCGAAGTTTGTGGTCATTAAACAATTTTATTGTGACATAAAAAATATTTCATTATCATGCGTGGTGCAAAATTTTTAAAAACTTCATACAAATCGCCAGATCCTGGCAATATTCAAACGTATGCATGCGTTTTATCTTCTCATTCTAATAAGACAAACCATGCCATAACTTACTCTACACTAAGATTTAATGATATGAATTTTTGTAATAAATTTTTCATTATTGCATATATTATATGCTAATATTTTCGCTTCGCTTTCGCCCTATTTCACGTGACCTGATCATCTTAAAAATTCACATGATTTTTTTAATACTGACTGGCCTTAATTGGTGTAATCAGCAGTTCTTAACTAACTATTGTGTAGCGTCTGTAAACTATTTTTTATTATTATGCCATTTCTGCGGCGATATTTGATTACAATTATGTTTTTATCAGTTGATTTTCATGTATTGCTTATACACCACACAGTTGCACCTTGCGGCTCACGCCAGAGCCGACAATTGATCAATTTTATAGGACCAGCAACTTAGAGCCAACAATTTTTTTAACAGCAGTAATTAGTTAGCGGTTCCATGTCACAGTATAGATAATTATCATGCATACTGCAACTTCATCATTTACACAGTTCACTTTCACTAGCGAATATCATGGACCACAACTCTCTCATTAGCAGTGATCCATCTTACTCATGGAACAAACTTGTAGCTAGCAATTTCGTTTACATCCCGCTTGGCAATTTTAACACTGCGGTTTTCAAAACCAATCACATTGCTATTTTTTACTTCACACGATAAGACCGGCCACTAATTTGAGCAATTTGTGAAGCATTTACTAATTGTTAATAGGCATAATATAATATTCGAAGTAATTAACCACTATGCACCAGCCTAGCATCGGCACATTACAATAAATTTTTGGTTTAACTATTGGCAGTTTCTTAACTGGATTTAAACTCTTCTCTAAAGTACTAATCAAGTCTCGCCAAGAGGATTTTTTCTTTATATTTTTCTTTTTCTCAGAGATGAAAGTGATGTAATTGCTCAAATTAATTCGCCGCTATTTTGTCAAAATCAAATTCAAAATTTAATTAACTGGAACAATGAGAACTCGCGCTTGCCGTTAACCAATTACGTGAGACTTCGCATTCATATATGCGCGATGCAATTACCATGCAACACATAGTACTCTGCTCGCTACCTCTGATTATTGTTGTCTTCTTTGATGCTCTGATTATATACGCCGACTGCTCTACTTGCGGTTACCACGCTGTGTCACAATTCAGTCTAATTTTCATTCGTGCAAATCTTCTTATTGCTGCACATCCAGTCATATGTACTCGATAATCTATTAATGGGATTTCGAACAGAAATCTACACATCCTGATTTGTAAAACATACAGGTTCGTTTGTAACAACCCAGAGGATCACTAGAGCACAAAAATTTCTCGCACAATAAATGTCTAAGAAGACTTCTTGCCATCCAATTTTACAGTCGTACCCAAATTCATTTAGAGGCTCCGGCCCTATTAGCTAATGGGAGCCCCACAGTCCCAAAATCAGTATCAGTCTTAGTCAGTCTATTCGAGTCTGATAGGATATTTGTCTCTACCGTATCTAATAAATTCATATCAAGGAATCCCTGAAACATGCAAACAAGGCCATCAAATTTAACATTAGATTCTATTTTAATCACAACTATATATAATTATTTAATCAAGTAATAGGCAAAGGAATGTTTACTTTTTGCGTAACACTATGTAGAGGAAGATATATCCTCCGACAAAACTAACGAATAAATTATTGATAAATTTAACACACCGTGGCTGATTGGAAGGAATATTATTATAAAAAGCAAATATTCGTTTAATTTCTAGACCATTCTTCGTTTAAATACTTTGCAGTATATATACTTTCGAATTGTGCGTAATTCGAGCTTCTTGTATTCTAAGACTGTCTTCCGTGATTTTCCCTAGCAAGCTTCATTCGCCATTTCATTTCTGAATTCGATTTTAATAATTTTGATCTTCAAAATATAATTACTCACCAACTTGTTTCTGTTTTCATTTGTAAATATTAGGATGGATCAGGAACAGGTAATTCAATAATAATGTTTTTCGCGTCTAATTTAAAATCGTATTTTCACATTCAGAAATTAAGATCATTAACGGTCGAGTTTGAATCCAAATAAAGCTATTCTATTCTATTCTATTCTAATATATTTCCAGGTTCTATATTCGGGTTTAGTGTCGCGTATGTAGTACAGAGTCCTTCGCCTATTACATGATTAACGAATTATATATTTAGGTGTTTTTAAAACGGAGGCTAATCATAAATTTGAGAACGGTGAAAGCATGTTACAAGGAGTTGTAGTCTTGAACTTAATAGATATGAATATGAATACTGGCTAGTAAGACTCTTGTAGACGCACTAAAACTGAATCCGAATTGGTGTCTATTGAGCTGTCATCGGCTAATAGGACTGAGAGGTTTCTATAACTGCACACCCAGTGTAACCTTGATAGATACTAAACAAATATATATATATATATATATATATATATATATATATATAAATAATATAATAAAATATTCCGCGTACTTGAACGATCCCAATAGGCAAAAATTAACAAGGAAAGTCATTTTAACTGTTAGATATTGTGAGGATCAATAGTTGTAAAATTGATACGAGAAACATGATGGCTACTGCAAGTCAACAGAGAAGATCAACAATGTCAGGTACACAACACAGAAAACTTAAATTACACACAATTCAAAATGTATATACATTGAAAGATTTAAGTAAAGAATATTATAGAATTTAAACGAATATTTACTTTTCCAATAATATTCGTTCCAATCAGCCACCGTGGTTTAAATTTACTAATAATTGTAACTTTTATTTTGTTTGTGGAATTATCTTACTGTAGAGGCCCTTTGGTCACTACCATAAGGGGTCTCTTGGATGCCAGGCCCGGAAAATCCATATATGCGGAATGATCATCTATCTTGGAACACTTAAGTTCCTCTGAACTATCTCTTAAGCTACAATCCTTAAGTCCACTAGCCAACTGCCCTGTATCCTCAGTATTTAATAAACCAGACATAATATTATTAAATTACTTGCAATTTATATATTATATTAAATAAGCTTACCAGGATACGCTGATATCCACAGGATACTGAATCGGAATGATTGAGACCTTAAAACAAATATACCCTTTAAATACCCAAAGCAAATTTGTGGTTCTTTTCGCTGATAATTAAAAAGAACAAATCGACAAGAAGATTATAATGTTTTATTCACAAAGAGTCGGAGATGGAACCACGTAGTGTCCCGCTTATGCAATTCAGCAACTCAGTTCAAAAACTCCCTCATTTTCCCTCGACAAGACAAGTCCAAAACTTCGACAATATGAACAAAAGAACTTCCAAAAAAATTTACAATATTTTTCAAAAATTACAATATTGTTTTACGAAACCAGCGATAACATTAAATGTCCAAAAATAAAACATGATTTATTTTATATGTATATATATATATTGTCGGGTGAAACGCATCGACCGGAGAGAGCGTGTTTGCGGGTTTTCAACTCTTTCTCTAATTTCGAAGGATATCGGGTTTTATTTTGTTTTTAATTTCAGATTCTCGGGATTTTTTGTCTGATCTCATTTTTAGTTCACACCATTTTTTCGGATTTTACCTTCAGTTTTCAAGGATCTTTTCCTAGCCCACCCGATTTCCATTTATTTTTTTATTTTTATTTTTGAAATTTTAATACCCATTCTTTTCTTTTTTTCCTCTCATCAATATTTCTGCTCTTCTATCTCACTCCACCATGAACCAGCCCTCGTCGCAAGCCCCCATCTCCCCGTTCATCACCCAAAAGCTTATCTCTAACATCACTGAACTCCAACAGCAAATGGCGGACATCTCAGGATTAATTGGAGCCCTGACAGGCAACCTTTCATTATCCACTTTTCAACCCCATTTGTTGCGTCAAGCTGATGCGTTTCTGAATGGGGTAGCCAGGGAGGTTGCCCTGAGAAATCATAACAAGAGAAACATCTTCTTATGGTCCCCGCTCTCCCCTCTCTCTAAGGATGCTCTGGCCTCTGATATGATCAGCCAACTAGGAGACAACTTTAGCCACCTTAAAGAGATCTCCTCGGGTAAGGGTCAAGCATTTATTCTCTCCTCACATAAAAGACTATCTGACGATGAGCTTCGTCACCTCAAATTGCACTCGCCCACTTTTGCATCCGGGAAAGTCAAACTAAAGCGAGATCATACGCTACTACAGAGGACCCTCGAGAAAGCCCAAACACATCAACCCGACACCACCCCCCCACCTCCAGCTCATCGCGCCTTTCCGGGATGGAGCAATCCAAAGAAAAGCCGCTCTGTTCACGGCGGTATCCTCGGTGATGCACCTTCCTCCAGACCACCCCTGCTGACTCCCTCCCGATTTGAAGGCCTCCCTCTCACTTTTAGCCCTTACTCCGCAACCAGCCCTCCCTCTCAGTCTCAAGCTCTACCACGTCGCCGAGGCCGACCACGCCGCGCCAAGCCTCCTAACAACGAAACCTCTCTCCCAAGTTCGTCCGCAAGGTCCACATCTCCACGACAAGCTATTCCTGGGACGGATGCCACCACCCGGAGACCGAACAAACGTAGGTCTGCCAAGGCCATTCGGGACTTTGACCCAGCCCCAACAACCTCAACTCCCGCTATTGAAACCATTATCGACCCCACCCAGGACTGCAGCGTCTCAGCTCCTGATCAGTCACTGTCCCCGCTCTCCCCATCATCGCAGCTTCAGAGTGCCCCCTCGAGCCCAGACTTCTCGCCCCCTGTTGCTTTCAAACCCTCCAACTACCTCACCCACCTGACAAACGAGGGACAAAAGAAATCCACATCGATGCTGACCACTCCATCCTTGTCAATGAGCGGTCAGTCACCCTCATCAGCCCTAGATCTCGTCCCGCCCGCCAGCGGAAAGCCCCCGCACGCTTCTTCTCCCCGATCTAACCATCCTTCTCTCAGAGCACTCTCCGCAATTCTCATCAATTGCAGATCACTTACGCCAAAAATCAATCATCTACGAGCTTTTCTATCCTCTAACGAGATAGACATCTGCTTTCTTGTTGAGACCTGGCTGTCCCCTTCCATCCACTGTGATGATCTCTTCCTCATTCACGGATACACGTTCCTTCGTAGCGACAGAACTGTCGGTCGCGGGGGTGGCCTAGCCGCCTATGTCCGATCCCTCTTTATGCCCAAACGCTTATCGATATCGAACTCTCAAGGATTGGAATTTTTCTCGTTTCAGCTACTAATCCATAACCAAAGCATATCTACCTGCGTTGTCTACAGACCCCCTAATCTCTCACTCATCGACGACACTCGCGGGGCCCAACTCCTTTCTACTTTCTTCTCTCTACACTCTGATCGGTACGTCGTTGTGGGTGATCTCAACCTCCCCTTGGCTAATTGGCATAACCTAGCTTCGGAAAGTCACCCACTGCTTCGACTCTTCGCGGACAACTTGCTACATCAATTCGTGCACTTTCCGACCCGAGGGCACAACCAGCTGGATTGTGTACTCTCCAACAACGAGGTGACCGATGTTCACTCTCGGGAGATCTTCCCTTATCTTGATCACTGCCAGGTATCCTTCCTCTTACCTCTCTTATCCTTCACCCCTCGAGAAGACACACATTCGTTCAGGCGATTCACCAACTGGGAAGAGTTCCGCCGACTCTGTGACGCTGTTAACTGGAGGGACCTCTTTCTCCCAAACAATCTCTCCTCGTGCTTTTCCGAAGTTCATAACATCCTATCCTCCCACTACAACTCCGCCACCTCTATTCAAAACGTACATTCGACGAATAAGTTGAACGCTCTGTTTAAGGCACGGGACAACCTAGCACGCAGCTCTCGTCTACGCACTTCGTCACTTGCCCGCGCCCTCGCTCTGAGACGCATTGATGGACACATTAATCAGGCTATCAACAAACAAGCTCTCCACATCGAAAGACGCATCCGCTCAGCTCCTAACCCCCGGGCAAAATTCGCCATCATCAAACACCAATTGTTGCAAAAGCCCAAAACCTCGTATATTAACTTCTCTCAGTCAGACGACCTCTGCTTCGCTAACGATTATCTGACTCACCTTCTCGACTCATTTTCCACTCCCACTCCGCCTGTTGAGATGTTAGACAACGGAGACTCCGAGAACCTACGCTGGTTCTACGTCTCTCCGGCTTCCGTCGCCCAAGCAGTTAAAGACATTAAATCTAAACACCAATTTGATCAATACGGTGTCTCGGTCAGCATGATTGCTCTGCTTGGCTGGAACGTCTTCTCTCTAATTGCAGATGTTATTAATCATTGTCTCGAAACCACCTATCTTCCCCCGGACTGGCTTTGCTCGACGATCTCTCCTATCCCCAAAAATGGCACTTCCTCGATCTCATCATTTAAAGATCTCCGCCCCATTACTATCGTACCTTCTTTCACCAAAATCTTCGACCGGATCTTATACAACCTAATCTACCCTTTCATTAAGTCTCATGTTAACTTCCACCTCCTTGATGATCAACATGGATTTCTGAACGGCCGCTCATCTTCCACCAACTTAGTTAGTGTTCTCGATCACTGCTACTCTTCTTTCTCTAAAGGGCTTCAGTGCACTCTCCTCTTCCTAGATATATCCAAGGCTTTTGACTCGCTGTCATTTTCAGCAATCGAATCTGCCTTAATGAGAAGCGGTATCTGCGGCAACGTTCTCAATCTTATCAGTTATTATCTTCGAAACCGATATGCGACAGTAAAAGTTGGCAGTAGTCACTCGAGGCCAACCCATGTCCGATCCGGTGTTCCCCAGGGCTCCGTACTTGGTCCCATTCTCTTCAACCTTACACTCGCACACATACAGGTTGAAGACAATCTTTTCAAGCTGTTCAAATATGCGGATGACATGGTTATCGTATTCAGCAACCCCACAACATCCAACCCTTCCTCACCCCTTATATCGGAGCTCATATCTTCGCTCCACTTGCAACTCAGCAGAATCGGTCTCAAACTAAATCCCACCAAAACTCGCTTAATGAGACTCTCGTCTGATCCATTCTGCTCTATCCCGGTTGCCAACTACCCCCTCGACATAGAAATAATAGATTCGGCCAAACATCTCGGCATCCATTTCTCTAAGTCCTTAGACTTCTCCCCACACCTTACACACACTACTTCCAAACTCTTCAAATGGGCCCGTCTGATCTGTTTTAAGACTAACAACCCCACCCTCCAACTCACATTATTCAAGGTCTACGTTCTGCCCCTCATTTCTTACGCCAGCGAATTCTACTGTCCTCTCACCCTCGCCTCCTCGTATACTATTGAACAGGTATCCTCCAGATTTCTTAAGCGAGTCTTCCCGAAATGCCAAAATTATAGGGAACGCCTACTTCTGGCTAACCTTCTTCCGCTTTGGTTCACACGTCACCTTCGAGTCATTTCTTTTATCCATAAGATCTCAACTTCCCTACCACTCTCCAATTTTGCCCACCCAAGTCACCACTACGCCACACGTTCTAGTAACTCTTCTATCCAAGCTAACCATACCCCCACCATATTTAAAAAAGTATATCTCTTCTCCAAAGCCACTAATGTTTTCAACGCTCTTCCCACAGATATAAAGCTCCTATCCCAGCACGAATTCAAAAAGGCAGCCCATCAGTACTTCTTCAACAAACTTCTTTGCGATACCACCGATTGGAAACGAAACTGGTTCCTTCTCAATCCATAACATTTACTTCTCCCCAGGCTATTCTCTTTAACTTCTCTAATCTTCCACTTTAACTCCTTGGTCTTCATCCCTTCTTCTTGACTCACTGATACCTCTTCTCAACCCATTCGCGACCCCATCATATCCACGTAGTGGATACCTTACTATGTTTTCCTCATCCAATTCTTTTCTTTCTTGTTTCAGCGGAGGTCCGATAACCCAACAGGACATCGACTTTCCCTGGCCTTCCTTCTATCACAACTTCGTTCTACGGATGCCTGCGACCCATGCAAGAAGCTCGTCTTCAATCCGACTGATTCCATCCATGTCCTGGCTATGCTCCATCAACTGAATCTCCACGACAATGGACTCCATCGACCGATGTCTGCCTACGATCCGCCATCTTTATTATCTTTATTTTCGAACTCACTTTTACCTAGAAGCTCTGACAATTCATGGACTTTCTCCAATTGATCTTGTCTAGTCAAATGGAATTTTGTTCTTATTTATTTTTCACCAGATTGAACTATCTTGACGTTTTTATAACATTTCCCTTCCCAAACCCCCCTGCCATCAAATACTTTGCTAGTCACAATTCCACTCACCTCCACATATCCTACCCTTGATTTGTTATCTCAATGGTCGGGCCAGTTGGCCTTTGATGCCAAATAAATGTATTATTATTATTATTAATTGGTGTCCAATAATTAATTTAACCTCTACATACCTTCACATTCACTGGCATTCGCAATGAAGGTCTCCCAGGCTCTATTAAAGACCTCCAACAATACTGTTTACTCCATTTACTTCTTAATAATATTTCACGGTGCTCTAGCTGAAACGTTACAAATTTTAATAGATTTTATTTCCTTATTTGGAGCCGAACATCGCTTGTATTTCAGCGCGTTTATTAATTTTGTAACTAGTGTAAATATTAAATATTTCGTGTGCATTATTCATACAATAACTGATGGAAATGAAAATCCTTCGCATTTCTTAGCATATACACACTTCAATGAAATAAATGCGATGCTAGCTCATGGCTGCTGTTAGCAGACAGGAAAATAATCACATGCTATCGGATTCAAAACTGAAGTCGAAAGGTGCTTTCAAGGAGGAATCTGATTCACAGGAGAAATACAATAAAATTTCTTTGTTATCTGAATCAATTTTAATTTTCTTAAATCTTTTGAATCAGCGTGATGCAGAGAGCAAGATTAAGGCATTTTGCATGTTTGAATCGCAGCTAAAGACTGCTTTACATTTACAAAAGAATTCGACAAAATTACCGAAAAGTCAAATATTCGATTTGGACTCATTTGTAAATATTCTGTGTGAACATCGGGAACGTATAATACAGTCACTTGTCATGGGGATAATAGAGTATGGTGCATCCGTACAGCAAAATTCTGCACGTTGTATTAAGTTATTGATACGATATATTTCTATATTTTCTACAAACAGTTTCAGCATAGATGAAATATATAATCAAATTGTGAAATATGGCTTAAAATCACCACTTAAGTTAGAATCACAACTAATCGTTTGCAGTACAATTCCGGCTTTTTTGGATTCCCGTTCGATTTCGTACCGATCACCAAGCCAATTAGCAACTGATTTTGAGCCCATATTAAGGCAATTATTAAAAATTGGCATTGCATCCAAACAAATATTTGCTGCTCCACGCGAAGCTTTTAAAGTCATTCTACATCTAATTGGGCCTGTTATTTATCGAAGAATTCTTCGCCTATGGGAACGCGCATCTTCCGAACAAGCACTTTTCCCAGTCCAACTCAATCTTGCTATTAAATGGTCTGATGCTGCGTTTAATAAGTTTAATTCAGGGAAAATTAGTTCGCCTGGTCTGCATGACGATAATGAAGATGATACTGATCTGACTTTAGAAGATTATCCTGATGATTTGGAGTACTCAACGGAATGTGATTCAACTGAATATGAGGAAGAAAACAAACATGAATCTATAAGTATAAACGACTCGGATTGTAGTGAAGCTTCAAGTAACAGTGATAATTTTGACTCATCAAATTTTTCTTTCAATTACACAGACGTTGATTATATATTTCCTAGAGCAGCTTTTGATGTGTTAGCAGCATATTATCGGACTCCGAATGCGATGTCTTCTTCGATTCATACAATCGCAACAGCCCAGTGTGATCCTAGAGCGACGCATCAAGTAATATAGATTTTTACATTTATCTTAAAACTAAAAAACGTTAATATGAAATGTAAATTCAGTAAACTATATTGTCATTCCTTATTTTAAATGTTATTCTGTATTTTTCACAGGTAAGCTGCCTCACAAAAGGTTTTATCGTTGTATGTATAAATTCGGGGTCAGTTCAAACTAAACACTGTTTAGGATTGTGAATTAAATTTATCTATCATCGGATTTGCCTTTATTTGACACTCATTAGACATAGCCAGAATTGAACGACTGGAATTTTAACGTGGAGAATTCCCACATAGATAAATGATCAATACTAGAATTCGCATAACTTATGTTGTTTCCAGAAGAACTCAGCACAATTAATAAACACTATAACATGACGCACAGCAAATGAGGATAAAGCATTTGTACATTTAATAACTAAAACAACGAAAGTCTGGTTGCAACATAATAAGTCACGTATTTCTTGTTATTCAGTAAAAATTCCATCTTCCCGCAAATTCGCACCAACACGCACGCTAACAAAGCAATCCTTAATTGATTAAAATTCCCATTTGAACGACCACTGAAAATTCATATTAACAACATTTCATATTATTATAATCAAGGTTGCGATCTTGATATAAGCACCTGATCCATTAATTATTTACATATGTCAATATAAACTAAGAATTTAATAGTGTAGAAAACGCAGTTCATCCAGTAGACCGGTTTTGTCCTTATTGGGAACTCATCGTGTACTGGCCAGAAGTTGACTCGGACAGGGCTTGAACCTGGGCACGTCTGCTTTGGAATCTGGTGCTCTAACCACTGAGCCACCCTGCCGCGCACTACACTACACACAATTTTCAATTATACTCTAACTAATGTAACTTGGTTAGTCGATTTAATTTTAGAAAGAGACACGTGTTTATAATTACAACAGGTAAAAAGTATAAATGGATACAATATTTAACATTGTACTTAAAATATTTAACGAGTTTCCATGGGACTGAATAGCTCTTTAATACATAAAATTCTACAAATATGTGAACAACGAAAGAGCCCACAGTTCTTTTAAGAGAATACACAAAATAATAAAGACTTATATTACAGATAATTGTGTTCAAAAGAGCGTGAATTGTTGAGTTATTTATATAGTATATAAATGCAGAAGAGTAGATATACATAGATACAGTATAATACATAAATTTTCTATACCACCCCATCAGGCACTACTGGCCAATAGAAGTAGAAGGAAAGGGAGTAATATTTAAATA